>JAUIMX010000317.1:0-12913 GCA_033557805.1 Phaenonotum sp. SLE1380
GAAAGGTGGTCCTTGGTATGCGCTGAATATAATCCTAACACGCCCTTCTCTGTCACGAAATTTTGGCTCAGTAATACATGGGGTCTGCGTTAGTATCTCTTGTTCGCAACCATCCGCTACTGCCCGCTAGTAGCGCCCACGTCATCAGTCATGATTTCTTTGATTCCAGTATAAATTTTTCGGGACAACAAACTGCGCCCTAAGTACAAATATTTGTGATTTTCGTTGTTGAATAAATGTTACAACACAGCACGTAGAGTGAACTTGAATGGCATTGAATCATTCGATTGATATCTGGTGTCGTTCATGTCACAATTGAAAATATATTTGATAACTGCCATTGGGGTAATCAGAGTCACCCTCGTACTTATAGAAGAGAATGGAGAATAGTATTTCCTGACTTTTTAAATAAATAACTCAAAATCTGAATATACAGATTTACACTACTTTTAGCAAGAGTTGATCATAAACTGTCAAAGATATAGTTTCTTTCCGCTGCCATTGCTCCAAAATTTATTATTGTACAAAATTGGTAAATAATCTGTGCACAACAAATATTTCAAATTTGCAAGGGAGTGGCTACAATTTTGGCAATGTGGTATAAATATAAGTTGGGTAGGATCTGCACAATGTTTCCTCGGAAATTTTGGAACCAAAATTTGACAGGTATTTGATTGCAAATCGCCATTTCAAAAGCAACCACGGCCAGAACATAACAAGTATAATTTAATATAATATTATAACAATAAATAAGCATTATTTCCATGTAGCTTGCCGTTTGTATCTCGAATAATGAAAACGCTGATGTTGTCACGTCACCAAACGCCTGGCACATTAAAGTTTGGAATTTTTTTACAAGAACATAGTCGGTATATTTTGGGTAAAATAATATTTCATTGTTTGCAGTCACTCGAAAAATATACATACGAAATTAAATCATAAACATTTTCGTGCGATAATTTTTTTACAAATTGCGATGTGTATTATCCTGACGACAGTACAACTATGAACTCGTTGAATTTCACTCACTGATGGATTTCGTGGGGGTTGTCCAAAATCAGTTGCGTCACAAATCATTGATGCTGTGCAGGAACCAATATTGCAAGACGTGTAATTTGTAGTTAAATTGAGGCATCGGAAGGTGTTTGTGTGACATCAAGCATCAATATGATGTTGCATGAATATTTGACCGTTAAAAAAATATCTTCATGTTGAATCCCGCATAATTCAACGATCGCCCAAAAATGGATCGTGTCAATTGGTTCAAAGAAATGACGACCGACGTGCTTTCAAAGAGCTTCAAAATACTGTTTGTAACATCTACACAGGTGACGAATGTTGGACCTATGTATATGAGCCCGAAACTGAACATCGGCAATCTACTATATCGGCTTTCCAAGACGAACCAAATCCAACAAAAGTGGTTCGTGCACGAAGTGCTTAGAAGAAAATAGTAGATTGTTCCTCCGAAATGATTTAACATGTAGCAACTATTCCATTACGACATCGAAAACCAATAAATCTCAAATGATACACAATCATTTGCTTACTAGAGGTGTTTGCTTAAATTCGAAAAAAGAAACTACAACGAAGAATTCTTCACCATAACAATGCGAGTTGTCAGACATCAGCTCAAACAACCTCCTATTTGACCTTCCAAAGTGTCAAATTCAGGCCTGGTCGAATTTATGGGTCATCCACCATAGTGTCCTGATTTGGTGTATCGAACGACTTCTTTCTATTTCACCACAGAAAAAAAATGATATAGTCCGTGGTCCTAGGCCCAAAAAAAAAATATTCATGACCACACTGGTGAAACTTGTGTATTTACATTTGCGTCAAGTCGGACAAATCTGGAAAGTAACAAAGTATGGGAGTGGGGCGTTTTCCTTACAGGTCATCACAAAGTCATGAATTTCATGCGAGAAAAAAATGTATGACCACTGTGTTACTTTTTATTTTAATCAACAGTTTTTTTATATGTAAAAAGCGAAAGACATTTGTTGGATAAAATTTTTGGGGCGTTTGGCGTGTAGGATACTGAGCTGATTTTTTCAAAATCGCCTAGAAAAAATATTCAAAGCCAACTGGTGAACTTGTCGGACAATTCTTATGGGGCACATTTGTTGTCGAACACAGTGAAGTTAGGGGTTTCATGCAACCCTTAAATTTATTACCACTGATGTTATTCTTATTTTTTTACTTTTGTTTGAATGTTTAATACGTATTGGGCCGTTTGTCGGACATTATTAGTGGGGCTTTTCGAAGTAATAATAAAAATACCGATAAAATACATTAAAGTCGAAATTTGTCGCCCCCTGTGTGCATTTTGTTTCAGTTTATTCTGAGGGTCTTCAAAACATTCAATTATTTGGAAGATGCAATAGAAAAATTAGGAAAACGTGAGAGAATATGCAAAAAGTCATATTTTGTGAAAGACATGTCTGTCAATAATTTCACAAAAAAAATTAATAATTCATAAACGGTGAAAAATAGGTATAGTAAATTATTATGTCGTTTTCATGTAGGTACTTTCTAAAAACAAACGTTTTCTATTTTCTTCCCTATTTAAATAGCAAAGTTGAGGTCACTTCCGGTTAAACCGGAAGAGCTAAGAACTTATAGTTATTTTAGGAAAGTAGTTTTAATTGGTTAATATGTAATCTTAAAATATCAAACGTTTGTCTTCATTGCTTCCCTAATATAAACTTTTAGTGCAAATGTTTGGTTGGACATCATAATACATTATATTACGTTTTTAGCAAAGTTAATACCAAATTGTTCATTTTGTAGCAATTTTTTTATTTACAGGAAGATATGTATGAAATTCGTTATGCAACAGTTTTGTGATTCACTAAAACTCAATATGGAATTTATTTTTCCAATAACATTAGAGCTTTATGATCATCTGAAAACTTATTTTCATTTTAGTAATAACTTGTTATGGTTGAATATTTTGGAATTATTTTCACGTCTTCAAAGATGACTTTAGAAAAATATTTTTTGTTATTATTTTTATATCTATTCGAACTGAAAATACGAAATTTGGTAAATAGGCCGACATTTATAAACTGAGCAAAATGATATAATGTGAATAGTCATGAACATAACCATAACTTTTTCACATATCGACTTTTATTGTTTTTGTCGCTGATATAATAATAAACTTTCATCCATTTCAACAAAAAAAGTATTCTTATTCAAACTTGATATGATAAGTCGTTTTGAAGAAAAATCCATTTGAACTACAAAAGCGATTTCTATTTTTCTCTATTATATACGGATTCGCATAATGTCATCTCTCTCTGTTTCTGATTTCTGCTAGTACTAAATAATATTAAGTTTTTTTGTCCAACTATTGACCTGCCCCAATATTTTTGTCCGACAATTGCATTTCTTATAACAGAATAGCATTTCCACACCCTATTTCATTGTCGGAAAAATGGTAATAAATTTAAGGGTTGCATGAAACCCCTAAGTTCAGTGTGTCCGACAACATTATATGCCCCATAAGAATTGTCCGACAAGTTTACCAGTTTATTTCAAATATTTTTTCTAGGCGATTCTGAAAAAATCAGTTCAGTGGTAATAAATGTTTTATTGAACAAATTTGACAAATTAAATGAAGAAGTGATTAGTTGCATGCAACTAGTAATAAGCGTTTATTACTTGGGAGACAAAATTCAATGTTTCATATAGTAGGAAAATCACTCAAGTGGTCGCGCTACAATTTGCGCGGTATTTTTGAGGTTTTTATATTTCTTTCGTGAATAATTTCGTCAGTTTTGATGTTTTTTTTTGTTCAGGACAATAATCTGGTCCTTCTTGTGATTATTTTTCCAATAATGCATTCGTTAAAATTATTTCAATTATTGCTCCTGTTTTTTATGCAATCATCAAGTAATTTTTGGGTGACCAAGTTCAAACTTGGTCGTTCAAACGGACTACATACACCAATCGGGTCGACCCACACCAGATTACTTTCAAATTTTCTATACTACCAACCAAATGAACATAACTAGAATTAAAAATAAAATGACACCTATATGTATAAACGTCAGTTTCGTGAAGGCCACCGAATAATTATTCCACCCTCGTAATTTAGTACACATAAGCAGAACATCACAGTAGATTAATCTTGTGAAAATTTCATGCATAATCCCCATTATATATTACATATTTGTAATTTTCGAAGAGCAATTCAAGTATACAAACGTCACAGTTTCGGCGTATTGATGCTGATGTGTAATTTTGTCCCATTAAAGAAAGCGTTTAATATCGCTGTGCACAGTTTTAATTAAAAGTTAACATTGTGTTCACGTGTCTGGTTGTGAGTTTATAAGCCGTTTAACTCGGCATTTGACACAGTCAAATGACGAGAGGTTATAGGGGTTTGGGGTCAACTAGGATGTTTGTGCGGTTCGGCAGTTAGCGTGCCACAACAGGCTTTTCGTTCCCATACTTTTACATTACATGCGCCAACTAACAAATTACTATTTAAATCAGAGGGTCAAACATCTAACCGATGACCACATTAGAACCATTCTTCATTCTAATATTTTAAAGAATAGTTTCGTTCCAAATATTCCTTTTCTTTATGCTAAACGGACAACTAAACAGTTGTATTAATCCCCTTCAAAATATTATAGATGCGTAAAATAATGCTGAAGTGATTGAGATAATGATGCGAGAACTGTTCTATTTTAGCGTGCGGTCAAAGTTATCTCCCAAAAATATCAATATCATTCAGAATTTCCCAGAACTGTTTAATCTGTGACCCGGTGCAAACCACCTTTAGTGGGCAATCTTTCACAATGACTCACTGAACTTAGTCAGAAAATAGATGCTGAATATTTTGCTGAAAAAGTTGGTTGTCTCGATGCACGCTAAGTTCACGAGATCCAACCGCAAAAATTCTAGGAAACAACCTCATAATATTATTATTAAGTCTGTAAGTTTGTAATAACACTATTTTGTTGCTTTCTTCTCACTTTCGTCTCTTTTTTGTTTCAGTCGTGCAAAATCTGCAATAAAACCTTCGCAAATGTGTACAGACTACAAAGACATATGATAAGCCATGACGAGAGCGCTGTTTTACGGAAATTCAAATGTACGGAATGTGACAAGGCGTTCAAATTCAAACATCACTTGAAGGTATATTTACAACATTGATTTGCAGTTATACTTAGTTTTAGTTATGCAACCAGTTTTGATTGTCTGCAGAGATGGTTGCCTAAGTGGGGTTCAAAATTCATTTATTTAAGGAAAAATATTCTCACTTTTTCATTATAGAAGGTAGATCAGGAAAAATACATCGAACTTCACTTCATTATATGACTTATGAACCAAATTTTTCCATTCGATTTCTATTTTTTTCCCCAAATCCGATTTTTTTTTTGTTATTTTTATTGAAGTATTTGTATCTTCTATGTTTTTTGTCCGATTACAAACAAAAAACGGTTGGAGAATCATTCTTTGTTTACTATTTCAATCCAAATTTTAGAAATAACAATATCACAAACAATCAAAAACTTCAACCTGCCGCCATTTTGCTTTATTATATTATATTCTAAGCTATTCAAATAAAAGTTCTGGAGCTTTCATAGCAATTTTATGGACTAGTATTGTTTTTAAAATCGCAGGTTAAATGACAGAATGCTTGATCTTCAGAAATACATTCAACTGATAAAACTACCTAGAATCTTATTTGCATCACATCGCAGTAAATTTTTGAAATAGCGTTCAGAAAAAATAGAATTAAATAAGAAGTTATTGGAACTATTGTTTGTCTATTCATATTCACTAAAGTGGATCGTAACTAAATTGATAATAACAACTCAAAACATCAGGGTTAATGTTGAATATTACCACCGCTAACATTTATTACTCGTATGCTACAGTACTTGTTATAAGTTTATCATATTCTTTTTCAATTCAAAGACCAGGATTCAAGATACGTTTTATTAATTCTTGTCGACTGTTTACATTTTCTTCATACAACTCATTTTTTAATCATCCCCATATGCAGAAATCAAAGGATGTTAGGTCTGGCAACCTAGCTGGCCAATTGATTGAACTTCCGCGATCAAATCATCTCATTTCTTGTATTCGAAAGAATGTCTCCCAAAAGTTCTCGTAAATCATCTTGCAAAAATTGCAAATAATGTTCCCTTATTAAATTACTCTTGAAAATAAAGGGTCTAGTTAGTTTTAGCAATCTGAATATTCTTAAAAATGCTAGGATCTGAATATGCATCCGTATTCTAGCCATTGTCTATAGACACTACTGTCTCCAAATCTCTCTATAGAGAGATTTGTAGTCAGTATCACAAATCCTCAAGTTAATATCTTTGTCATCGCAGCAAAGCACACTAAAAAATTTGGATGGTTTGGACAGTTTTCTTTAAATAGCTAGTAGGTTCTCTGAAGTTGAGTTTTGAGTCAAGGTTGATACCCAGATATCTAACAGTTGTTGAGGGCAGGAGTGTTTGACCATCTAGAGCATGGGTGGCCCGCTGGGTGTCTATTTGTGGCCCGCGAAGCATATGCACACACACTAAAATTTATTATATTTTGTTTATTTTTATTATCTTTTTTTATATGTAATTCTAATCTAATAAATATTTTGATTCTAATTTTTGTTATATCTTCTTCAGAAAAAAGCAGTTTCTTATTTGCTTTGATTAATAAAGAAAAAAATTGTGCGGCCCGCTTGCAAATCTTATCTCTAAAATTTGGCTCGCCTGCTGAAAATGTTGGCCACCTATGATCTAGAGGATGTATTAGAAATTAGGTTTTGTCCGCATTGACCTCCAACCTCCACTCGTTGAACTAGAGGATTGTATCATCGAGTATAATTTGTTGGTTAGAGTAACTTATTGTTTAGATAGTTGGACCATGGGCAGCGAGGATGGTGTCGTCTGCAAATTGTAGAACATATTGTTAAAGGGGGCTGGTCAGTGCAGCAAAAAAGATTGAATTAACTTACGATTTTAAAAATAATATCAGATTTGAAATCGCAACTGGAAGCCATTTGAATAACTCGTAGGGAATTATTGAACAATACAAAATGGCAGCCGGTAAAAGTTTTTGATTATTCATGTTTTGTTATTTTCAAATTTGGATATGGTTTTTAGGAAATTTGAAGATGAATAAAAGATAATTCTCAATCCTTTTTTGTTTTGAAAGCAAACAAAAAACAAGGAAGGTACACATATTAAAGAAAAATAACAAAAATTTCATATCTTAAAAAGAAATGAAAATCAGATAACAAGTTTTTATACATTAGTCATATAATGAGGTGAACAATTCAACCCTGAAGATCAACGTATTTTTCCTGACTCACCTTCTATATGTATGTATAGCACTTTATAGGTGAAACAATTTTCAAAATAAACCATTTTGCCACGAAGAGCATGTGAGAAATTGTTTTGCATTTTCCTACACAAAAAAAAATTTAGTCAAAATATCAATATCAATTAACAGTATTAAAACTAAATGAAAATCATATTTGGGTTTTATTTACGAATTTTTAAGAAATCAATGCTACAATTATATTGTTAAATGTTTGTTTATTCATCTTGTAAATAATTTACAGTTTGTCTCTAATGAGTCCAATGAGTCAAGGTATAAGCAAATAAACTTATCTAGACTTCTGAAGAATTTCTAAAGAAAATTTTAGTAATTAATAAAATCAAGATAGCTTCACAGTGTGTAAATAAAAACTATTCTAATATAGTAGGCCTAATTCTTCTACCTAGACTCAAAGTAAAATAGGTTCTTGAAAGGTTAGTTTCATTCTAATTTAGTGAACACTGAAAGGAGTTGAGATTATGAATTTTTTTAATGTGAGTATATTTTTTGTGTAAAATTTGTGATGTGTTTTTTATATTGGTTTTTCAGCACTTTCACATAAAATTGTCACATTGCTAAATTTTGAAAACTTCAATGTTAAGTGTTCAAATAATAAATTAATTGTGAATTCTCAATTATTTAACTGTGATGACAGACTTTTTTTCATGGAAATAAAAATAGATTTTATCAAGCTTAGAATTACAATGCCTTAAGAAATCTAAAGAAATGCATCAAAATAAAGACATAACAACATTGATATTAAGTGAAAATTAAAGTTGTGAATTCTTATAAGTATTACACCTCTTTTTGTCAGTGGTTATACTTTATTTTTTAACTCTTGAAATAATAATTTCTTTGAAAATTTCTTTTAAGCAGAGCTGATTTTATTTGCACAAAACAATTATTATCTTAATATTGAAATTTTGCAGTTATGTAGCTTGAAAATAGGATAAATAACAAAAATAATTACGCTAACTTTAAAAATAATTATAAAAATGTCAACATACTTACCAATATTGAATCAAAATAAGAAAATTACATTAGAATAACATTAATTAATTGCAGCATACATTGATTAGTCATACATTGGATCCTCACAAAAAATTTTAAAAATAGAATATCACAACACCATTCAGATATAAACATGAAAAAGAAGCAAATCCAACAGCTTTATCAAGTCATATTATAGAAAATGAACACTTTTTCAATTTTACAGACACATATTAGGTAATGAGCCAATTTATTGAAAAAAGGTTTATATTAGAATCATTATACATAAAAACTACAAAAAATGTAATAAACTATAAAATGGACACATTAAATGTAAATACAATATACAATCAATTCTCATTGAAAATTTCTTGAAAAATTAAGGTTGCTGTTTATAAAATACACTGTTTTCAAAGTTAGTATGTGTTTATGTATTTTATTAAAACTCATCTATATAATAATTTTATGATTATGCTCGAAAAAGACTTAATAAAGTCGAAAGCTTACATGAACAATAATTTCCATTAAACGAAACGTTTTAATACATAATAAGAAAGAAAAAACTAATCCAACGACGTAAACATAAACTTCTACTCCTAATATGTTCTTCATTAATTAAAAAATATTTAATTTAGTTTCCTTAATTCAGATGTGGTCATAGAAGCTTAAAGAGTAACTAATCATCATTTCGCTGATGTATAGTAATTCATGAAATAATAATAATCTGGTCAACATATACGGAATACTTATTTTATTTTTGTTATAGGAACATATCCGCATTCATAGCGGCGAGAAACCATTTGAATGTGGCAACTGTGGGAAGAGATTTTCACATTCTGGCTCCTATTCTAGTCATATGACCTCGAAAAAGTGTCTTGTGATGAATTTAAAATTAGGAAGAACACGTGCACCCAATACAAACCCTCTTTTAGAAAAAACATTGCCACCTAACCCTAGAGGGCCGAAGCGCCCACAGGCGAATCCTTTGAATAACAATATTAGTACAAGTCCCAATCACAACACCTATCTTCCAATTCTACCGAAATATACTGAAGCAGCTGCTGCTGCTTTCCTTGCATCGAATCCTGCCATTCATCCTTTTTATATCCCTCCTCCCGGGATGTTAAATGCTGCTGGACATGCAATGGCACCTTACTCCATGCCTTCTCTAGGCCACTTACTAGAGCAGTTACAAAGTAGTTCACCTCATAGACCTCCCGCTATAGAACCATCGGAACAAAGCAACGAAGAGCAAAAAAATCAGGAATGTATTGACTCCTCTGTTATAAAATCAGAGAAATTGAACAGATCTAATTCATCGAGTTGTGGCGACTTGGTTATGGATGAAGATGTGGAACAAAGGCCAATAAGTCCTGGTATTAAGGAAGAGAAACCACATCAGGACATCAATAGTAATACAGGCGATTTGGAGGCTGTTAAGCGTATCTTGGAAACTGTAAATGCTAATGTAACAAAGCAGTTTCTCCAAGCAAACATACAAAAATTTTCTTGTGATAATTCTAGTGATGCACACAGCATAACTTCAGCGCATTCACCCATTAGTGTAACTCACAATGAATACACTTGCAATAATTGCAAGAAAGTTTTTCCTAATCAGCACGTTTTAGAAGAGCATGAATGCGATTATATTGATGTAAAAAGTGAAGGACTAGCAGCAAAGTTAGAAGATGCTTTAACTACTAAATCAGATGATGTAAATGGAAGTATTAGTGGAAATGATGAAGATCACGACAAAAATGAAGATTATGATATGGATTGTGAATCGACGGATCAGCTTTCGGAAGATGGGAGAAAAGTACGAGTTCGCTCTTTAATATCAGATGAACAATTGAAAATTTTGAAAGATTACTATGCCAAAAATCCTAGACCGAAACGAGAAGAATTAGCGAAAATCGCGGAGAAAATAGGGTTCCAAGTTCGAGTCGTCCAAGTTTGGTTCCAGAACACAAGAGCGAGAGACCGTCGTGAAGGCAGAATGATCCAAGTTCCATTTAGTACTCCTTCGATACCTCTTAGATTCAACCAACCATTTGTGCCTTCAAGCTCACCCTACATAGGCCACAAGGGTTACCCCCTTGCTTCCTCACCTTCGCAGTATTCTTCGGAACAACCTCTCGATCTCTCCACCAAGAAAGAACCACAATCTAATGAATCATCACCTGCGAGCTCGCCAAGAAGACCTGCCTCAACACACCACTCCGATTCAGGTGAAGAAGTCGTAAACTTGAGCCATCCAAAGTCGCGCAGCCCCACACCGTTCATCCAATACCAAAATCATTATCAAAATTCCAATTGTTCCTCTGAACCCCGCAGATCGCCTTCCCCAACTCTGGATTTCAACAATGGCAGCCGCTTAGCACAAATTTTAGCCCAACCTACGCATAAACTAACTATTCCCGGCATGGGACTAGTACCTATGGATCACCTGATGCAGTTTGGCCCTCACGACCTTACTAGTCTGACTCAACTAATAAGCAATCGCATGTCCAATCTAAGCCCCAGCTCAGAGAAAAGATCTTGGAGTGATGCGTGTGACGGAGCAGCCGATGTTATGCAAGATGATGAAGCTAATCGTCGTAACAAGGTCACTCAACTGATGAAAAGCCTCGGAAGCCCTATGCTCAGCCAAGACGGAGAAAGTGAGGGTCAATTCACGTGCGACCAATGTGATAAAGCGTTTTCAAAACAAAGCTCATTAGCAAGACACAAATACGAACATTCAGGTTAGTGGTTCTTTTATTTAAATTCTTTTTGTTCTCTAAAACTGATATTAGAACTTTAAGCTGAGCCTTATTAGGTGGGTTTAGTAAAAGCACAGAGAACCCCAGTGAATTTATCTATGGCAAAAGTGACGTTTATATGTAATTATATTTTTAATGAAGTTATGTTCATTTGGTTGTAGTACAAGAAATTTTATAGTGACCTGTCGAGTAATTTGTTCTCAAAAAATTCGTCAACTCACAATGTTTAGTCATTACGTTATTAAGTAACATTTATTGGTGTATCAGAGAATAATAATACAAGTCAAATATACAACTCTGGAATAATTACAGTATACAGGGAGATTCACGTAACACTTTCGTGAATTTTTTATTATTTTTATGGCGGTAAGTACTGAGTGTTGTTGAATATCGGGACATTACTCTTCCACCCATTCTCCATGTGTAAGTTGCAAAAACAGTTCGATGCACTTTTTCTAAGTCGCTCCTCAAGAAAGATACATCACATTTTGAGATGATGCAGGAAAATGATTTTTCCCCAGAAGCGACTTTTGAAAAAGTTTATTGGAGTAATTTTGTAACTTACACATGTAGAATGTGGTTGTAGAGTAATGTCCCGAAATTTGACAACACTGGGTATTTACAATCATAAAAATAATAAAAAATTTATACTTTATTTATTATCTCGAAAACAGTCAACATTAGATATAGGGTATTTTCCATGGAATATGAAGTCTTTCAAAAACGGAATCTGATGACATAAAAATATACAGGGAGTTCTATTTGAAAAAAAGTGAGTTTCAAGTATTTGAAACGTTTAAAGTTTAAATATTTTTTGTGTATCCCCTATATAATTGTGTACTTTCGTACTTTTTAGTTGAATTTGTGCCAAATCTCTATGCCTTTCTTCAACTTCAATGAGAATATGAGAGTCTTATCATTACCAATAAAGAAGATGTGATTTTTTTAAAGATAGGTCTGCAATTGACGAAACAAATTAGTGTTATCTAATATCTCGAAAACAGTGAGGTATAGAGTAAAATACAGTGGTACGTCGGTATATGACCTTAATTCGTTCCTGAGGTTTGGACATATACCAAATTGGTCGTATACCAAAACAACGTTTACCATAAGAAATAATGTAATTACTATTAATGCGTTCCCGAGTAATGACAAACCCTGTTTATATGGTATATCAATGGGGTTGTGAAATAAATTAAACATTGTTTATAGCACATTTATAATAAAAATAATTTTGTTGGAAGATTTTTAAAGATATTTCAGAATGAACGTCTCTTCTCGTGATCTAGTGTGAACTGATCTAGTCATAGATAAGGAATTTAGTACACCGTGACAAAGCAGTGCTGGTGCTAACCAAAGCACAGTATTCTGTAACCAAAGGCTCTCACCACCAGAAATTACATAGTTTCAAACTAAATTAAGTCAATACAAATTATTAAATAGTTTTTTTGTGAATCTCGTACTTGCCCTTGTTGACTTGTTGATAGGTGCTATTGAATTAAATAATTGTAAATTAGGTCGTATACCGAGCAAATGTCATATACCGAGCAGAATTTCTTTGATCTAAAGAGGTTGTTTTCCGAATTGGTCGTATTCCGAAGCGGTCGTATACCGAGGTACAGTGGCTCCAACTTTAAATTAACCCCTGATTCAGGATTGAGAGAAGTGAACATTACTGCCAGTTCTAGTGTGAAGACTTTTGACATTAGGGGGTGTCTGTCAAAATAGCACCCCCCTACTGCTAACGACCTACATACACATAAACACCTCCTATTGTAAACTGTCTTCGATTTAGAACTGGCAGTAAG
>JAUIMX010000318.1:0-12907 GCA_033557805.1 Phaenonotum sp. SLE1380
TCCAAAATTTCATTTTGATATTTTCATAAATAAAAAAGATAAATGGGGTGAGCAGGTTTCTTGACTCACCCTGTATAGCAACAAACCAGTTTTTTTGTCTATGTTTCAAATATTGAAATGGGCGTCCAAGACTCCCGTTGAGTAATTTACCGCGCTTTTGCTTCATCTTCGCGTTGTAATCCCTTTCCTGTTGAACATTCTCTTTGTTAATAGGGACATTGTGCCTTATGTGAATTGTTTTTGAAGTTTCCCACAACACCATCTTCGTCACTCGAAATATAAACAAATTCGCATACTGAACCAATAATTGTCATTTTGAGTTTTAGATAATAGCATAGACAACAATAATAGTATTGAATAATAATAATAATAATTAATCAATGAAAATAGTATATTCTGCGATTCGCTACTAGCGAGACTTCTCTTGATTCCTATTGCGTTTACCTAGCGCGCACGAAAACTAACCTATACACGTTTCTATCGAATTTGTATGCATGGCTGGAGGTCCAATTTATCCGAGAATGTTAAAACTCAACTAAGGTTTCCCTAAACACATAAGATTTGTAACATATTGCAATGAATATCCAATTTTTTGCAATACCCCGGCGATTGCAACTGCTCAGTAGTAGGTGCAAATATTCGACGCAAATTGACAGTTGTCGGCGCAAATAAGAATGCGCGCAGTGAATTAAATGCCGCGCAAGTGTATTTGCACCGCCAACTGTCAACTTGCGCCATTGCTAAGGACTTTGCGCCGTTGCTATGGTTGTAAAGTTGAATTAAAATGACCCCCTATTCGGTTATAAGATCGGTTTATTCTCTAATGACCTCCAAAATGCGTACCTGGGTATTCTTTGATAAAAGCTTCCCTGTCAATGACATCTATTTGTTTGTGGTTTCTGTTCTCAATCATGTAATTTCTGAGGGCCAGACTTACAGTGCAGGGAAAACCCCAGTACAATTTATACCTGGTTTTTCCCTGCACTGTAAGTCAGTCCCAGAGTGTTTGAATTTTAGTGTAATAACTGGCTACATAGGGAAGCTACATATCTCGATACAAGAAATATATTATTTGTAATAGCGTCGATTACTGCCAATGAAGCGAAAGCCGGATCGCCAGAATACAAAGTGACTGGATAATGCGTGGGCGGGCGCTCAAACTTGATACAGTGAGCGCAAAAAATATGGAATTAAAATAATTAATCTTCAATTTCTCTGCCATGTTAAAAATCTTCGAACAGATTGATTTTTATTTTCAATTTTACAGTATTTTTTTCAAGTTTCATTTTCTATTTAAACCCCCTTCTGCCCTACGAACTACCCTTAAATATTTTCAAATAGTAAGGGTAGGTTTGTTGTAATCATTTGAAAGGAATTCAAATCATTTCATCGACGAGGTATTTATTTCCAAATACCGAATGGGGGTTTTTGGGATATTCAATTTTTAATTTTATCATGATGACATCAGAGTTGTAAATATGAAATAAACTCAATGAAATGCTTATTTTCAATTTTTGCCTAAAAATCTTGAACAGGTCAATTTTTAATTTTAATTTTAAAAATTTTTTATGGAAAATTATTTTTTCTTATGTCATCAACTCAACCCTTATAAACTTCCCCTATTTTTTTTTTTTTTTCAATAGGAAAGGTAGGTTTTGTGCACATCATATGAAAGACATTCAAATGACCTATTAATTGGCGTATTTGTTTTTGTATTCGAATAATCAATTTTTGAGATATTGATGTTGCAAATTACGAATAATTGAATTTCACTATTTTAAAAATAAAAGAGATCAATTTCTCAAAAATTAATTATGAGAATACAAAAATAAATTCGTCATTGGATAGGTAATCTGAATGTCTTCCATATGATATGCTCAAAACCTACAGTTTCTATTTTAAAAAATTGAGGGTAGTTTATTAGGCGTTGAGTGGTTGACATAGGAAAAAATAATTTTCTATAAAAAATTATCTAAAATAAAAATTAAAAATTAACTTGTCTTCTTCGGGTGAAATTTCACTTTTATGTAGAAAGCTAGCGAATTAAAATAAAAATAATCGATTTTAAATACTGTTCCATCACCTAAAGAGAATAATAATAATAATATTCAACGCTATAAATTCAAAAAAGGATTATACCTAATTTAAACAAAAAAATAGATTTATTTTTCTCTATAGATTTATATAGCACCATCCTTTCGTCATCGTGGGCCTATTGGGCGCTCACTATACCTACGGTTCAGGCCCTCTAATAACCGAAATTTCCTATAGGAATAATTTCGGCTACAGGCGAGTTTCGAACTCGGCGCAGATAGTAGCGCATAGACCCGGTCCACGGACCGAGCTCCATACACCACCGGCCGCTCTCATTATACCTAATTATTAGTATAGGCTTTTAATTTCATACGTGACAATACCTCCTTATTTCAAATATATGAATTTTGCAGGAGATATTGTTATGACATGCGCAATGATATTTCAGTTAGAATGCGCCAAAAATTTCATGAAAAAGTGTACGTACATCACATGTACAGCCGCATGCGTTAACGATATATCATTCAGTGAAACTGAAAATTAAATAGTAATGAATCTTTTACATGTAATTTCCAATAACACATTTATAGATATTACGGTATTGTGGAAATTTTGAGAAAAATCTAGCGCGCCGCGTATTTCCGATCGTCTGTTGTTTCCTAAGCTGTCGCGATTCCGACAACTTTTTACATCATCGTCATCGAGACTGCGAGAAATATGCGTCATCAAAAAGTCAACTATGGTTTTCACGTTTACTACTGTTATGTTTTTAGTATGTTGGTGAATTCGCGATCTAAAACAGTTGAAAAGCGCCCTAAATCGAAATTTAAAAACGGATAAACAACAAATTGCATCTTGTCTATCAACATTTCGGTTTGTAAGGTATGTACCATTCATTTGTTCTAAATTTAGATCTATTGCAATAGAGAGGTTAGACGAGAGACACGTAAGACGATGGGTAATACGCGCATGACCATATTCTTCAATTATTCACTTGTTTTGTCTTACTTTCTTATGTAATGATGCATAGCCAAGTCTAGGAATTAAGATCCTGGATTTTTTTTACTATTTTCTGGAGGTGTTGCCACTCTTCGTGCATTAAAATGAGTCAGTTATGAATCATAATCCAAAAGAGATTAAATTTTCTTCTACACATTGGATTCGCGTAGCATGCCATGCATTTCGCGGTACCGCGTTATTCAGCTGTTCCCCACACGACGAAGTCGCGACCAACACGTGGTTTCCGAACGAACCCGATAATACAGCCTGAATCATTTATAATAAGACCGTTTCAACTCTCCCACGATTAGTGAAGACCACGTTTTGAACGTAGTTAGAACAAAAGGCAAATTTTACCAACTTCTGTTCGTTGCGTCGACGAATGGATAGAGCACTTGCCAGAAGTAATCTTATAATGAGCAGTGACTTAAAAATATCAAGAACTCGACGAAAATTGAAAAAACAATCGTTTAAAAAAAAGTGCACCTCACAAATAGACTTGACCACAGCATTTTTGGATTATTTTTAATTTGAGTTTTCTCTTGACTGATTTGTGTTTATTTGACTGTTGAAAATGGGAGACCCCACGTTTTTCCACATGGTTTCGTGCAGCATTGCAATAGGAGTTGTTTTCTTTAGCATCTGTGTGGTAATTTTGTGGTTTATATTGAGGAGCTACAATACTAAGCCGTTGACGAAGGAGGTTGTTAAAGAACCAGTGAAAAGTAAGTTGAAAAAAGAATTTTTGGTTGTTTAATCTCAACGAGGATGCGTTGGTAATAAGCGCGGGAAACGGGGTAAAAAAACGGTCGGGATATCGCGGTATGCGGTCATGCATGGTCCCGCGAACAGGTCAAGCACTGCGAGATAGTCGACCTCCAATTTTTCGTCAATGACCTCATGTTTTTGCCCTTAGTATCGGATGTGATCTTTATTTCGAATTCTTTGGCGTTTTTAGGCATTATCATTCATTAATAAGTAATTATTTATTAATCAATGGTGATATACGAATCTTGAGGCAGAAATTTTTGGTCAAAATTGGATAAATAGTTGTTTAGAAATTTTTAATTCAATAACCATCAACTTCATTGCTAATTTTCACGCATTGCCTCATTTAGTAAAACGTAGGAAAATACAATTGAATCAGGTAATCATGAAACGATAACAACGCTCATTAAAAAGACTATTGAATTATCTTCAAAATAAGTGGACAATTTTTTAAATTAATAACAGCTAGCTAAATAAATATTGAGTGTGCAATCGAAAATTCAAAACGCTATCGAACTAATTTGAAATGTATACAGGGTGGACTACATACGTTTTTCTTGTGAGAAATTGGGTTCATAGCAGAGATGCAGAAACGTTGTAATTAGAAAAAATGAGCCTATTGTCGGGGACAATAAAATGACGTCCAAAAATACAAGTAGTGGTATCAATTTTTTTTTTGGTTGTTGTGAAAAAAAAAACTAAAAAGGGTCATGCTTTAAATTTCATATAGGTATTCAAAAAAAATTAAATAATCAAAGAAATAAAAGGCATGTTGTAGTAATTTAGCCAGGTTTTAATACTTGTATCATCTACTAATTTATTCATTTGTTATTATGAAAATCTAACACTTGTTTTTTTAATGGAACAATTACTTGAAAATTAATTCCTTAAAAGTTTTGCTGTTCCCATTTAAAATAAATAAGAATAAACATTTATTTTTCAACTAGAAAATACATTTTCAAATTTAATTACACTCTATCTTGTGCATTTATTTTCAAGCAACCCCTGAAGGAGACATGGAAATTAAAGCATGTGCATGCAAGTGCTCCATAATTGAAAAATTGAAAAAAAAATCCAAATTATAGAACAAACGAATTTACAAAAAGAGATCCAACAAAAAATAACTGATTCAAGCCCCTTTTGAATTTTATTAAAAAGTCCTGGCAACGTTTTTTTTTTTTTTTTTTAATTTTCAATTGTAGGAAATCTCGCCCGTCTTTGGTTATAATTAGGGTGATCATTTTCCGGTTTCGGACAGTTATTTTGGGAAATAAAACCCACAACTATACCGATGTTTCGATTGTATTCTAACAACAATCATCTTCAGGGTCAAAAAAACACAAAATTTGCAATAAGCGTAACACTAGATAACGAGCCACAAAACAATCAATGTAAACCACAATTGTAATTGTTGTTGCATTTTATATTATTTGTTTTGCGGTAGGTTATCTGTTTTTTTCGTATTTTTCGATGATTATTGTCTATATTGTATGTAAAGTAGAACGTACGGTTTTTATTGGGAAGGTATTTGTCGCACGTATCATCAATTTGGTCCCGTTTCCAAGTTTAATGTGCCTTATTAAACTTGGAAATGGGACCAAATTGGTGATACGTGCGACAAAAACTTATCTTGAACATAGACAACAAGTTCATCTGAACTTTATGCATACAGGAGACTACTTTTTGCGAACGCTGGCCCTCGTGTCTGAGGAAGCGGACGACGCGAAACCGGCAACCTGTAGAAAATTATTTTATTTTTACAATAAAGTTGTGGAAGTGCATTCCCCTTTTTTGTTTAATAAGATTTTTCCTGTTCTAGTTTCAAGTATTTGTTCCAGTCAAAAAAAAATAACCCCTATCCCTATACCTTCAAAATAACATGTGATATAGGGTCGATATTACGACTCACTGCTACTGCCACTGCCACTGCTAGCTGTCAGTCAACCTCAGTTTTTGCTATGAAGACCTTCTGCTACAGGCTGGCTGGTAGCCAACTTTGGCTTCCTGCCAGGTACCCGCCAAAGTGGACTGACAGCCAGCCTGTAGCAGAAGACCTTCATAGCAAAAACTGATGTTGGCTGACAGCTAGCAGTGGCAGTGGCAGTAGCAGTGAGTCGTAATATCGACCCTTAATCAACTGAACGTAGCTTATAGCCTGATTGAATTACTTGCTACAACATATCATTAGTTTAGCTTGAATATTACAATTAGTTCCAAACATATATGAATGAAAAAAATGTTATTTTCCATTTTTTTATATCAACTCAAAAAGTTGGCATCACTGATAGGATTTTCCAACGTCATTTTTCAGTTTCGAACAATAGGCTCACTTTTTCTAACAAGAACTATTTACTATTATTTATTATTAATAGACGAATTTCCCATGAGGGACAAATTCATTGGGCCACCCTGTTTAATCAGATAAAACGTGTGTTATATTACCTAGAGGGATATCAAAATTATATATGTACACTCAGAAAAAAATAATAGGACCTCTGACAGTGGATACCGGACTGCTGTATTGCAAGAGCTATACCTGCATTTGGATCGGATGCTCAGCAGGAAACCGCAGAATGACGTCAAGCAAGAGTTTCTTGCAAAGCGCCCGACCAAATGCAGGTATAGCTCTTGCAATACAGTCCAATATCAACTGTCAGGGGTTCTATTAAGTTTATCCTGGGTGAACACTGGGTATGGTCATTGTGTGCTATCGGCGTTTTTCTTACTTTTACAAGAGACATTCTAGCCATTTTAGTTCTATCACAGATTGAAAAAACTCTCTGATTGTTCTACTTTCGAAGATCTGCTTATAACAATACTAATGCTATGCCTTAATTCAATCTGTCAAAATAGTGTCTAAATTGGCGTTATTTCCACTGAGTTAAATTGCATTTATTTCTGCAATAACAGTAAAATCATAAAGTATACATTCTTATAAACACAAGAATAACAGCTATTAGGAAATGTAATTGTTTTATTAACTACAATCTCAGTTTCTTTTTATCATTTATTTTTATTTTATTAACATTTAATTACGAAATCAACAACTAACTCTCCATAACAATAATATCTTACTGGATCTTAGGGCCAATTTTTTCGTCTTATAAATTTTATTAACTAATAATTACCAATGGTAACCCACAGAATCAAATGAGTTGCTATTGGTGAATATTAACTAAAAAAATTTAGTTGAAAAATGGAAAAACTGCTCCTGAATCGAATTATACATCAGTAATAAAACGCACTATGTACTATTTAAAAAAAATTATAGATTTTTCTGTAGTGGAACTTGATGGAACCATCCATCAACGGAATTTTTGGGGGAAAAATTATTTGGTTTAATTAATTTTAGTCCATTCAAACCTCTTTATTTTTAAAATAACGAAGTTATGCGTTATGTTATAAAATCTAGGGCTCTAGTATATTATAACAAATTACTACAAATGTTTCATGAATTTATTGTTGTTTATAAAAATCATGATAAATTTGTTTTCATTTCATAATAATTTAATTTACATTCACAAGTTACATTAGACTTTAAAATTTTCCACAGTAATGGTATATCAAGTGACAACCATTTCTGTAAGCGATGATTAAAATATATCTTTTAAAGTCTACGCTATTAGATATTCAAACTATTCACGGGTATGATTAATAGAGAAACATGTTAAATGAAGTTAATAATGTATTCAATAAAAAATGTAAATATCCCATTAGATAAAAGGCAGGTCAGAAATATGTTATGGAAATTCTTAACCTACTTCTTTTCTTGTATTATTAATTATGATTGTATTTCCAAATAAGAATTTAGGAATCAACTGTTATAAGTTTGTTGCCCATGTAACACTATCATGTTATGTATGCGATATAAACTTTAAGATTGATTCATTTCCGTAAAATTTGCTATACCTTGCTAAATTTGAAAGAAAATGCATATTGAAGTTCAAGAGATTCTGTGAGATCACTCGTAAAAATATAGGCCGTTTCATATAAAAAAAATTAGTGTTGAATCATGGAGTAACTCCCTTACTCAGAGGTTGAATATTGCGAAAATGCAAATTTGAAAGGTCGTATTCAAATTATAGCTGTCAGAAATTTGCCCCCCAGCCCCTCCCCAATTTACCTAAACAGTTGAAGAAATGGGATTTTAAAATTTCTATAACTTCGAAACTTGAAAACGGTACGTTTTAGTAGATTAAAAATTAAAATTTGTTATAGAATGTTTCATGAAAAACCAATAGTTGAATCATCGATTAATAATTAATATTATTCAATGATTGAATGTTATAATTTATGAAAAATTGAATAATGCAAGGTATTTTTCTTTACGTTACAAATTCTCTGAAAATACCGAAGGTCATCCATTTCCCGCTTTCGAAAACAAGAGTGCCTGGTTGTAAATCTTTGGGATTTAGTTCTTGTTCTAGGAACCATAAAATGACAAAAAAGGTATAGAGCGTCTATTGTGTTTCAAAACGAATGCAAATTCTAGAAGGTGGCACCAGATGGGTTTTTCTGGTTATTTTTCAGTCTACCAAAACAGTTTCTTTGAATGAAAAGTTTTGCTTCGCTTGAAAGAATAGCTACAGCAACTAATTGGTTGTGTTTGACAAGAAAGTTTTGAAATTACATTGTTGATATTTCAGAATAAAGTATGATTGTTTTTTAAATATAATTTATTTAGAAAAAACAATTATTTTGACTTATTCAGCTTTTTTGAAATTATATTAAATGTTTTATTAATTTTGTTTTCATAGTGCCATTGAATAATAAGTGTTCAATGATAGTGCATACTTCATTTACATTTTATAAAGTGAATATAACAAGAAATATATTAACAGGATCTTATCAGAAATATCTTCGTAGTTGAAATACAAAATAGGGGAATAATATTATTATATTAGCAACAACAGTACTTGTATTACAAACATACATCTTTTTAGTTTCCAGTTGATTATCGATGCACTGTTGTTCACGAAATATTTTTCTACTTATCATTCTCGAGTGGTTTTAAAAATGTATAGTTTACAATCTCAACAACTTATTTGAATTATTTGTAGTAAAGTCCACTGCAAAGCATAAAATTATAGCGCGAATTAACTCTTTCATTTCTATTTTTGAATTATATTTCTCCAATAATTTAGAAACAAATGTATTTTATACTTTATGGTGACATTGTCCATTCTCCAATTAACCTGATAAAACCAATAATTATTTCAAAAGTTGCTGAAGCTATTTTTTTTGAGTCAAGAAAAACAAATGTCTTTTCAAATAAGAATTTTCTATAAACTCAATAATAAACAAATTTACAATTCCGCACGAACTTTTTAGAACACATCTATATTAAATTCACAAGATTCATTTTCCACTTGTCACAAATTTAGATCTCCATGGCGCATTAGCCTTTATATTACCATATTTTCAAATCAAAAATGCAAATGATCTCATGATTTTCTGACTACAAGTACAATGATTTGTTCATGTAGTTCCTAAGACCTTCAACATTTTCTCATTATTTTATGATCAATCGACAAATTTGAAAAACTTAATCTGAATTAAGTTTATTTAAGCAAGTTATTGTTTATGCTATTGTTCGCTCAGCCCTTTTATTTCAAATTACCAGATTATATTACTAAGAATACTCATTGCTTATTTCTTCTGGGACTATATTTGAAGAAGTCAGGTTGAGTAAATAAGTAAATTATTCTTCCATAAATAAGTAGTATCCATGCTGTTTTATGTGAATTTAAATGGTATTGAAATTACTTGGAAAAGAGACTTCATTTTGTCAGGGTAGTGTTACGGTTATCAAACTGTCACATGCATTTTAAACTCAAATCCTAAACCAATAAATAAATTTAGGAAATTCCAGGATGTTAGAAATATAGCCCCAGTTTAACATATTCTTAAAACATACAATACCATTGAAGTCAATTCAATGAAAGACAGTACCTGATTTTTTGGTATCATGCTGGGCGGCCCAGGATTGCCAGGAAATCGGTCTTATTGTAAAAATAAGGGTCATTACCTGTAATGAACCAAGAAGGGATGACTATTTTAGACACATAAATACCACCCTCTCAGAAATTGTCCCATTATCGCCAAATTTTTGTCGAAGTTAGTTCGAGAGAGCGAGTGCAATTTTTGTGTCTTGAGTTGTGTAATATTTTTGTTTTGTTATCCCAAGAAAAATGAATAATCCTGGTCTAAGTGCTGAGGCTACTCCTTGTAAGTAAATATTCATTACATTTCGTTTTTTTTTCAATTTAACAATTACACTACAGCAATTATTCTTTGGTTCTTCTATTGGTATTTTCAGTTAAAAAAATCATTAATTTTACTTTCAGTAGTATTTTCAATAATAATCATTATTATATTTAACGTAACTTGTGATCAGTACAATAATTTTGAATAGAAAGCTTTATTTTCAAGTATAAATAAGAACTTGAAATCACCGATATTTTTAATTCTCAAGAAATATGAACACGGTATGATTTTTAAGTAGATTTAGTCTGTGTTTATCTTTTTATTGGAAATGTATCCGTATTACAAGCATAGCTAAATTGAACATGTTGGTCAATAATTTCTTTCATTAATTTTTTTACCATAAGATTAACAACAGAAAACTAAAAAAATCATTGATTTCAGTTCAGCTACATTGCAAAAACCACTCTAAAAACTTATCATTCAAAATTGTCCCAGATAAATTAATAAAAATTATTTTGAATATGTGCCATCCAATACTGCCAAGAAAACTATTTATTTAATGAACGAACAACAAACTAATAACTTGCAAAAATTAACTTGATTTCTATTTAGAAAAAAATTGAAATTTTGAATTTACCATTTCTACTTTAGTTTAATTTGATTTTACTTCAGTTTGTTTGGGTGTAAGTGCATTTTGTTGATATTGCACTAGAGATTGTATTGCACAATTTACAGTATTATTATCAATATGGGAACATTAATATTTATAGTACAAGCATTCAGAAATAAAGAAAAACAAGATACAATATTATTGTCATCTGTGATATGAGTGTTGTAACTGCTTCTGTTTATTATTGAATGTTTGTATAAAACAATGTTGCAATGTTATTAGATTGACAATAACTTTGTTAGTTGTAAAATGCATTTTTCTCTGTGCACATTTTCTGTATTTTAATTCCAATTTTAATATTGCATTTTGTTTTGTCTTACTTTAGACTCTAGATGATGAAATTCAAATATTCATAATTCAAACTTTTGTTCGATACATTTATTTAAATATTTACCCACATATGTGGTTTTGATCTTTATTGATTTCTTCAGAAATTACCTATATCACAATTGTGATTGTTTTGTTATTGGTATTGGCTTATTAAAAAAAATTTCAATCGGAAAAGTTGTAGCTATTTTTATTAAGAATCTGACTATAGTTTTTTTTTGTTACTAATGTCATTTATTAATATATTATTAATGGTCGCATTCAGCCACCTCAATCGCTGCAGCAATCATATAACTATCTATCTCTAACCTATGTGACATACATAGATTGGAAAGAGATAGTTATATGATTGCTGCAGCGATCGAGGTGGTTGAATGCGACCAATATCACCTGTTATTTTTTATTCATGATATAAACCTATACATTGTTTTAAATATTAGCAATATTAGCAATAATATAGACTGGGTATTTTCCCCCCTTTTACAACAATATCACACTTAACAGACACTTATTTTCAAGAATATAATATACAGGGTGAGTTCGGAAACTTGTTCACTCCATTTATCTTTTTATTTATGAAAATTTTGGAATGAAATTTTATACATACAATGGACCATAACTTTGTTATTTCAAATAGCACCTGGTATATTTTTTCACTTTTTCTCAAATAAAATTTGCGTACATTGATACCAAATTCACTAATGTTAAACAAAAAATTTTCAAAAATAATTTTAAATATTTTTTCCTAAAATAATTTTTTTGCTCTAATTTTATCTTTGTGTGTTCTAAAATCAAGATATTCACAATTTCAACTCATTTAAATGAATTATAGCTAAGATACGGATAAAAAATTAAAGAGTTTCTCGGACATAAGTTTATTTTTTCAAATGGGTGTATTTGTGCCCACCGAGTTGGCGATTCCAACGATACCAATATTGCCCTAGTTTTTGAAGAAAATCAACCAATATTTCGATATTTATTACTTTAATAATGATAAAAGGTGAATTATTTACATTGAATAAAAAATATAGCGTGCGGTTGTCAATTGTCTGCTGTCAAACAATTGCCAAGTATTATCCAAACGAAGCGACTGACTATTTGACAGCAGGCAATTGACAACCGCACGCTATGATTTTTATTTGATGCGAATATCATTAAAGTAATAAATATTGAAATATGGGTTGATTTTCTTCAAGAACTATGGCAACATTGGAATTGCAAAAAAATCTTTTTTATTCAACTTACTGAGCACAAACAGTGCCATTTGGAAAAACAAACTTATGCCCGAAAAACTTTAAATTTTTTCTTTTTATCCGTTTCTTTTAGCTATAATCCATTCAAATGAGTTGAAATTTTGAATATGTTGATTCTAGAACACATAAAGATAGTATCAAATCAAAAAAATAATTTTTGAAAATGAAAAAAATTGAAAAATTTTTTTTGGATATTTTTTCTGTACAACATAGACGAATTTAGTATCAATGTACGCAGAATTGATTTTTATTTGAGAATAAGTGAAAAATATACCAGATGCTGTTCAAAATAACAAAGTTATAGTCCATTTCTCGTTAAACCGGAAGCGACCTCTTCTGTTTTTCTACGCCAAAAATTTCTATGTATGGTGTAGATTGTACGTACAAAATTTCATTCAAAAACTCTTCATAAATAAAAAAGATAAATGGGGTGAGCAGGTTTCCGAAAATTTTCAAATAGTGATTCCTTGTCCAAAATAAGGTGGTGTAGTTCATATTAACTTTTTCTCGGGTGCTGTTCAAACTTAGGCTTCAAAAATTAAGCAAAAATTTCTATAGGAATAGTAAATTTTGGACAAATTATGATTTTTAGAAGAAAAAAATTTGCGGAAGATTGAGCCAAAACGGCATAAAAATGATTTAAATTACG
>JAUIMX010000319.1:0-12902 GCA_033557805.1 Phaenonotum sp. SLE1380
ACGCGAGACGAGTAACCGCCCGGTTACCTGAAGTTAACCGATACTGACTGTTTACTCGCTATGGAAAAACCCGCTCTAAGTATGCTGGCTTATAAATAATTATAAATAACTAGTTGAAATTAATAGAACGAGATAGACAAAATAGTATAAAATAGGTACACGTGTTACAATGTCTCATTTTAATACTCATCTATTGTAATATTACTCGTCCATAGGATTACAATGAGAATGATTGCAACAATAGTGTTTTAATATACTATTCTTGAATTACTTAAACGTCCGTACATCCCAAGGAAATTAACACCAAACGAATTATGCAACGAATAAAATTCGGCAAAAATCTGTATTCATAACGGTTTTACTAGGTGGAAAAAAATTGAAAATTGACTTATTGTACGAGGGTTGCTATTTATATTTTGAGCCTAATAATAAAAACACAGTGATTTATTTTCGGAAACAGTTTTATTGTTTACCGAAGTATTCTCCAAGATTAACAACGCATTTTTTCATGCGCTCAAACCTATCTTCAAAACTTTTTTTCCAGCCCGATTGAGGTATCTCCAAAACATGGTTTTTAAATGCATAACCGGCTTCTTCTGGCGACGAAAAACGTTGGCCACGCAATTTATTCTGGATATACGGAAATCAAAAGAAATCATTTGGTGCCAAATCAGGGCAGTACGGAGGATGACTCATCAATTCGACGTTTTGGCTGGTCAAATAGATGGTTGTTGCAGTCGATGTGTGAGAACTAGCTTTCTCATGATGAAGAATGATCCTTCGTTGCCGGTTCTGTTTTCGTATTTCCATTCAGAATTCACCGTTCTACGTTGCTCTAATGGTACGGTTGCCACATGTCCAGTTTACCAAAGAAACAGGCAATCGTTTGCTTGGAAGTGCTTCGGGCACGAATTATTTTTGTCGGATTTGACTCATCTTGGAAGACCCATACAGTTGATTGCTGTTTTGTTTTGGGCTCATACGCATAGATCCAAGATTCATCACCTGTGTAGATATTATATACAGCTTTTGATGTTCCACAATTATATTTATTGAGCATTTCTTTGCATCAATTGACACGAGGTTTTGCCAAATTATGCGGAATCCAACGCGAACAAATTTTTTTTACGTCTAAATACTCATGCAATATCTTATTGATACTCGTCATACTAATGCCCAAGGATGCTTCAATTTCACGATAGGTTACATGACGATCTTGCATTATTAGGTTTTGCACAGCACCAATATTTTCTGGCACAATAACTGATTTTGGACGACCATCACGACTTTCGTCACTCAACGAATGACGGCCACGATGGAACTCGTTATACCAGCGCTTCACAGTGGCAAAGGATGGGGCTTCATCGCCAAAAATGGAACTAAGTTGATCCATGCACTCTTCTCATGATAATCCGCGTAGAAAGTCATAAAAAATCATTGCTCGAAAATGTTCATGAGTTAATTTCATTTTATTGCCGGCACACCAAAGTTAGATGGCGCCTGAAACATTTGGTTTTCCCAAGGCTCACTATATAAGTAGCAACCCTCGTATCAAAGTTCTCACCGTACACCTTCACCATTTGGGTTCTGGGGGATTTTGCGTGTTACTAGGGGATTTCGCGGCCAAATAATTCTTATTAATATTTCAGATTTGTTTTAACAGAAGTACTTGTAGAGTGCAATTCAGAAATTAATGGAAATGTAGTCTGATGTTAAAGTTATATTTGCTATTGGAAAGAAAATGAAAAATGCGTGTGATAGACTGAATAAAAAGGGTAGATAGGTTGGAAAAGTTCTCGAAAATCAAACCAACAATATAAATTTTTCGCGAATGTCTGCTACAATGGATATGGGCTTTTATAATTTTTTCCGCTTGAAGCAAAATAAAGAGAATTTTTTAAATTTTGCAGCCCAGTACTCGCCCTAACAGAGTACCTTGACGTGGATTATTTCGATGGGTCAAAGGTTCCCGCGTGCCAAACATCGGCCAACACATTTTGGTCCGCTCTGTACTTCCTTGGTAGCATCTTCCTATTCTTCATCCTCCCATTTTTAATACTGATCGTCCTCTACCTTATCATAGCAAAAAATCTAATATCAAACGCATCCACAATTGTTCTTAACAAACACATAGACAGTTATTCGATAAGAGCCAGAAAACAAGTTATTCTTATGTTGGGTACAGTTGTGATAAGTTTTTTTGTGTGCTTGATACCATTCAGAATTTTAACGCTCTGGATCATCATAGCTCCTATAGAGAGCATCTACTCATTGGGAGTTGAAAAGTACTACAACATTTTATATTTTTGCCGGATATTGGTTTATCTAAACTCCGCTATGAACCCAATTTTGTACAATTTGATGAGTTCAAAGTTTAGGACTGGTTTCCTGATTTGTTCGGAGAAGAGGAGACGAATGTACTTGAGGCGTTCTAGGAATGGTACATTCAGTACTACCGCGACGTCTTGCAGGAGCAGTACGTACAGAAACAGTCACGATGGGTTGAAAGTATGCTATAAGGCTAGAAACAACTCAATTTTAATGAAAAATTTCTCCGATAGTCCCGAATCGAATCGAAGCAGTGATTCCCATATCAACATCCTAAGGGATAGCCCAGTATTCCGAAATCACTTGAGGAGTGAGAATATGAAAAACATTTCTTTGGACGAAACCAGCGAAAACAGTGAAGTCGCCTGCAAAGATAGACTTTCTAGGCTAAAAAGAGATAGCAAAGCATACAGCGTACTCAGTGATAATGTTATAATATTTCCTGATTCCAAGTATTATGAAAACGTCCCAAAATCTATGAATACGGATAGCGAAATCATAAGCTTACAAGAAAAATACTTGAAACAGATCAATAAAAGTGAGCAAGAGAGTTTCGTTTGAGTTTTGCCGAAATAGTATTATATTTTATACGTAGAATGAAGCTTTTCAAATGTATAACTATATCAAAAAAGTAGAAAGACTTTGATCCGTTTTTTGTACCTGCTGTGAAAAATTTTTTCCAACAAACTAAACTAAGACATTTCTTCAGAAATTACAAAAATTTTACCTATTTTCAAAAGCTCCCGAACACTAAATCCATTAAATCGGCCGATAGTTTAATTGATAGACACAAAGCAGAATAACCGAAACAATCCTGTATGATACTTACTCAAATGACAGTCCGAATAATTCTGTTGTGAATTAATTCTATTCCCACAGAAACCACCCCAGGTATGCACAAAATAACACTGTAAAGTTTCATTTCGATCAGATCTCTTTCAACATTTACTCAAAACTTTCCAGAAGTCTGTCATCCTGAAAACCTGTAATATAGCGAGATCATTGATAAACACTCAAAAATAGGATCTTTGTACGTCATTCTCATGTCAAACCAAATTATCTACCGATTTGAGTTCGCCATGTGCGGGGGCTTCTATTACGAATCTTATTGTAAGAAAAATGACAAAAAACTGGGTCTGAAGTTATTTAACCTATATAGAAATCGCTTCATTTTTTTATACGCAAAAGTAGTGATATTCGTATAATTATTTTACTATATTTGTATACGTAATTCTTTCAAGAGTGCCGGGAAAAACCCAACAGATCCATTGTTTTCATAAATTGAACGCATAAATTCCAGATTGTGAACATACGTATCGTTTAAGTGCAAAATGCGAACACAGGTGTCGTTTTAGTACAAAATGTGGGCAGATATAAATTGTTGTTTATATTGTTGCAGCTTCGGATGAGTAGAGCAAAAACATTCTGAATATACCGGCGCTAAAACAATCGAAACATTACGGCTATTATAAAAACAAATGAACACTGGTTTTTATGTACAGCCTTATCGAATGACTTTTTTCCATTTTTTTTCCTTAGCTTTTAAAAGACGCTTTTAACCTTTAACCCAAACATCCATTTTTTGTTTCTGTTCACCCTCACAAAAAGAAGAATTATTTATACGAATTTTTTTATAATATTTATAATTATATTTGTATTTTCATCGATGTTTACCAAAGATTTAAAATTAGTGTTAACTTTTAATAAATATATTTTACTGTCTGTTTGCATTTTTGTTTTTATTATTATTATTATTTTCATTTGTCTCCACGATATTCGTATCACTTAACCTGAGCACCACACATTTTTTTAACAACACATCACACCGTAAAGCACACTGATAACATGTAAGTACAACAAGATTTTCTTAAATTGCTGATAACAGTAGAGCTATAGCAAGAAGTTTCAGACTAGTAAAATTAATTTAAATTTTTTGGAGTTTTGAAGTGTAATAGTATACTTATTTATTTAGATTATAAACCCTTTTATCTTTTTATTATTTCTACGTTTTGACTAAAACCATTGTCTTCGTATGGATATTTTTGTAAATTAAATTGTTTTTAAATTTAAAAATAAAAATTGTTTTCGGAATAACTATACAAATATTTGATTAATCAAAAAATTCTTATTAATATCATAAGAATCAAATATTCCTATTATTTTGTTTGGATTGGCTTTTTCTTGGGATGGGATTCTTTGAATGAAACTCGTATTGACGTTTCGACCATATATTTGGGTCCCGCGCACACTACGGACTTTTCAGTCGGCCGACTGTTTTTTTCCGCGGCGGTTTCTTTGTTTAGTTCCAACTATAATAAAATAAATAAAATTTTCAAACAAATTCTTATTATAATTAATAACAAATTTTGCTTTTTTTGTACACTGAGATTAAACCTATTAACAAATTAAATGAGGAATTTCTCTCTTAAAATTTCAATATATTTGTTCGAAAAGAATGGTGTGTCTGTTTTGTAATTACAAGTGTTTGAATTAATTTTAATATTTATTGTTTGTGAAATTAGTCAATTTTTGTATTCATTTTCAAGATCTATAATTTTTGTTTGATCACAGTTTAACGTATGATTTTGCTCTAAACAATGTATGGAAAGGTCTGTTGTAAATATAAAAACGACTAGAATAAACGTTTATAATCTAAATAAATAAGAAAAAAAAATTTTAGATACTCGACACTATCCTTAATAAATGTTTGCGATAAGCATCCTAAGTTTGGTGTCCTTGAATGAATTTGAACAGTTTGAAATTTTTTGTTTTGTAGTTACATTAACTGGTGTAATTTGTATAGTTGGTTTCTTAGTTTTCTTATCATACAATCGTATAGATTGTTTTGCATCAAAATAAAAGTATTCCAAAAATATGGCCAAATATTACTAGGGGCAAAAATAGCATAAAACATTTCTAGGAATTACCTTGTGTTTTAATGGTTCTTCTGCTGCGAAATTTGAGATGATTTTCAGATCAACTTTTAGTTCATTAATTCTTTTATTAGCTCTGATGGTTTTTGAAAGATGGTAACCAAAAATGTTTGAATAAAAAATAGAATAAAAAATGTTTTGTTTTCTTCACCAAAACAAGTACTGCGTTATAAGCTTTATTCACTGACAAATGAAAAAAAAACACAAACTTTCATCTGCCAATGCATTTTCCATTGGCTTTGCTTTTTGTGCAAAAAACAACATGTCACTCCCGTGAACTAGTTCACTACTTCCAAATATGTAATAGGTATTATTTATATTAACAATTGAAAAAAAAATAGAATGTTCAAGAACAGTAGCGGATTTATATCGGTTGACGCCCTGGGCGCATAAATCTCCAAAAAAAATTTTACGGAAATAAAAATATGTGTTAACCAATCATTAATATGTACTAGGAAATAATCAGTATACAATAATAAGATATATTTTATATTTATTAATGGTTAAACGCTATTTTTTCATCTTTATTTATAAGTTTCAGCTAAATCGATTGCTAAATACATCTAGAATCAAGTCGCCTGAAATCCAATACGGTTATGCTTTGGCTCGCTTCGATCGCCAAAGCTTACTCGGGCGCTGCGCGCCTTCGTATTTTCCTACTGTCAAACCGTTTATTCAAGGCATATTCTACGAAACACGTTTGAATAGTTTCGTCTTTTTAGAGCATCGTCTAAAATAAACGAAATATAAATGGAGAAAAATGTTAACAATGGGAAAACAGAACATTAATTTTTTTCTATCAAAGGTTATTTCAAAATTTTGACATTTTAGAATGCAAATATTTGTCATAAATAAAAAGAATAACAATTGCATTCTCAGAACATTCGGGAAATATGCGAACCAATTTAGTCCTTGTAATTCATAATAATAACAAAAACAAGGCATGAATGACTCATATTTGAGATGAAACTCATATACTTCTACATCTATTGAAAAATTTGAAGTGGCCTCCACTGGACTTTCTGGTATGTCATAAAATACATACAATTTCAAAATTTTTCTCATCAATATCACTAGAACTCTTTTTATGATGAATGAATTTATGCGTCATTTTACTTATGGAAGTGTGAAAAACATAAAAATTGAATATCTCGAAAACTGTAAGTCGGAATTCACGCTAGTACGTCCATGTCTCTGATTTTGTACGAACAATTCAAACGAGCTTCGTATTATGAATCTTGAATAATCGGTTTGACAGTAGAAAAAAGCGAGGTCGTGCCGCGTCCGCGTAAGCTTTGGCGAGCAAAGCGAGTTGGATTCTTAGTTGACTTGATTCTAGATTTATTGTATTTACTGACCGATCTGGCTGAAAATTGGTGTGTGTTCTTCCAAGAGATGGTACTAACTAACCATAACGTCGATACGCACCAGTAAGCAGCAGAGGTTTTAAAACGATTAATAACCTAAGAGTTGGCCAAAAATCATCTCAAAATTCGCAGTAGAAGAACAGTAAAGTTTTTACCATGCTGTAAATAACTATATTGCATAGTAAAAAATGCACTGTATGTGTTCATTAGTTTGCTATATTTATTTAAAAATTCTTATAATAGGTTTTCAAAATATTCTTTTTTATGTTTAAAGCGTTGAAGTTATTTTTTAATCTTTACAGTAATGATTTCGAGAAGATTGTTTTTTCGTAAAATTATTGTTGTTAGTAAATATGTAGAATTGGAGGGGGGTTGGCATATTTTTAAGGGAATTTTGAATATTTTGAAGGGAATTTTGAATATTTTGGAGGGAATTTATGAAATTCGAAGGGAATTTTGAATATTTTGAAGAAAATTTTTTATATTTTGGAGGGAATTTTAAATATTTTAATGGGAATTTTCAATAATTTGAAGGAAATTTTGAATATTTCGAAGGGCATTTCAAATATTTTAAAGGAAATTGCAAATATTTTACAGGAGATTTTAAATATTTTGAGGGAAATTTTCAGTATATTGACGCTTATTTCAAATATTTTGAAGAGAATTGTCAATATTTTGAAAAAAATTTAAAATATTTTGAAGAGAGTTTTAAATATTTTGAAGGGAATTTAAAATCATTTGGAAGGAAATTTATATATTTTGAAGCATATTTTAAATATTTTGAGGAAAATTTTTAATATTTTGAAGTGAACTTTTAATATTTTGAAGGGAATTTTGAATAGTTTGAACGGAATTTCAAATGTTGATGGAAATTTTAAATATTGAGAAGAAAATTTTGAATATTTTGAAGTAAAGTTTGAATATTTTGAAGGGAAATCCAAATATTTTGAAGGAAATTTCAAATATTTTGGAGGGAATTTTAAATCATTTGGAGGGAATTTTGAATAATTTGAAGGGAGTTTAAAATATTTTGAAGGGAATTTTGAATATTTTGAAGGGTATTTTAAATATTTTCAAGAGAATTTTAAATATTTTTAAGGGAATATTAGATACTTTGAAGGGAATTTTAAATATTTTAAAGCGAATTTTAAATATTTTGAAGAGGAATTTTGAATATTTAGAAAAGGATTTTAAATATTTTGAAGGGAATTTTGAATATTTTGAAAGGAATTTCAAATATTTCGGAGGAAATTTTGAATATTTTGAAGGGAATTTTGAATATTTTGTAGGAAATTTCAAATATTTTGTATTAGGGAATTTTGAATATTTTAAAGGAAATTTGTAATATTTTAAAGTGGATATATTTCTTCATATAATTAATAGATTTTCGATAGGCAAGGCAATTGGAATTCGAATTTTTCCTCTGACGAAAAGACGTATTTGCCAGTAATTGCTGATAATAGACATTAGTACGATAAATTTCTAATATATTTTTCTGAATTTCAGCCCAATATTGACGATAACTCAGTACAGCTTTGAGAAGTACTTTGATGGGAGTGTAGTGGCAGTATGCTTCAGTAACGTGGAAACATTCCTACCTTCACTATTTTTCATCTTCACAACAACTTTGTTCTTCTTCTTTCCCCTCGCAATCCTGATTATTTTGTACGCTCTCATAGCCAAGACTTTAATGGACCATCCAAATTTGATGGCGCCTTCAAAAAACAATGGAGTACCATCACAAAGCGTTATAAAATACAGAAAGCAGGTAGTACTCATGCTAGGAACAGTAGTACTGGCTTTCTTCGTATGCCTCCTACCTTTTAGGGCCCTAACTTTATGGATTGTCAGTGCTCCGGCTGACAGTATCTTAGACATTGGAAGAGAAGCATACTATGGTTTGATCTGTTTTTGTAGGATCATGTTGCATATCCATTCAGCTATTAACCCCATTTTGTACAACCTCATGAGCTCGAAATTCAGGGGAGGATTCCTCAAGTTATGCGGTCTTAAACAATTGAGGAAGAGATACAAAAGAAAAACGGAGATCAACAGGAAAAACACTTTTAATACGACATCTTCAACCAACACATCTACAAACCATACTTCTGATTCTTTTTGGCATAGGTACAGCAACAGAACTAATTCGAGATACTCGAGCAGTTTGAAGGAAACTACTGATGGTGGGGATACCTCAAAGAAAGGTAGTTTGAAAGACACTTATATTCGACTACCTTTGCGCGCCATTAACAGTCTAGGGAGCAAAAAACAGTCGAGTGTGGATAGTTATGTATAAAATTCACTTAAAATTTTGAAGAAATGTGAAGACTACATACATCTGTGTTAACAATTAGAGATTCCGTATTTTCATGGAATTAATATTATCAACACTATGATTTTGGCTATTTTTTTGACTTTTTTGACACGAGAGAATAGGCATTTTGTGTTCCAAATATAAATTTTTAAATTCCCCTTTATATTTTATCAATATGTGATGTAAAACACCTCGGTATATAAATTCGACCGTTTACGAGAAATTGACAATTTTTGGAGTTGTTGGTATTGATAATTCCATGATTGTACACGAATGTACAGATCTGTTAGAATATAAGACGTAATATATCAAGAAAAAAGGATGTTAAATCACTAAAAATATATTTTAATACATGTGTATATTACTGCCATTTGAACTTTATACATACTTGTATGTTTAGACAACAGCCCATAATCTGGATGATAATGTTCCATTTTTTATTTATTTTTTTCTATTAAAACAGAGTGTCCAAGATCGGATTGTAATGAATGGGAATTTTCTCTAAATGGTAGTAAAATATAAATTTACTCAATAAACTATCCTCATTCAAATTGTTTTATATGAGTGGAAAACAAAAGTTTGATAGGATTTCTGAGATAACTTCAGGAAAGAATGGAAACAAAAATGGAGAACAAATACCCTCAGGGAAAAATGGGAACAAAAATGGGGGAAAAACATTTTTTTAACAATTATCTCGGAAACTGTGGCAAATATTGAATTTGTAGAAGCGCCACTGGAGTAACCTAGCTAAAATGAGCAACTTTTTCTACTGTTTAAGTAACTTTAGCGATTAGAAGAGCTCCCCGATTTTGGACACACTGTATATTTCCATGTTGTTAAAATATTGTACCTCACCAGTATATTTTTCTAGTCATTACATGTTCCTATTTTACCTTTTATTAGTAGAAATTTTAATAAACATTTTTAACAAAAAAGTTTTTTGTTTCATTTCTACTTTGTAGCTTTGAGTTTGTAACGTTTGTAGCCAATAACTTCATAATAACATCCTGTATAATTCAATATTATTTAAACCAATTTTCGATAAATACATTTTTGGGTAGCAATTTTTGAGTCCGACCGGTCAAAATTAGTTGTTGCAACAAGTGTATACGATTTTCATAGAACTTGGCGAATACAAAAAAAATGATTAAAAAAAGTCACTTACCATAGGTCACGATGAGCAGGAAAACGATGCCAACACTATTGGTCACAATTAAACAACACTTTTGCTACAATTATTTGTCTAACACACTGTATAATCCAATAATTGCATCCTGTATAATCCAACATTGTATAATCCAATAATTCTCCAACACCCTGTATAATCTGATAATTGTCCAACACCCTGTATAATCTAAGGAATTACGACAATGTTCAATGAATTTTCGGGGTAATAATAATTTTTCAAACCGACCGGGCATGTTGAACAGATGTATTTAAACCGAAACTGGAAAATTTTGATAAAAAATTAATGTGAAAATTGACTCAATCACAGACAGGATGATCGGAAAATGATTAGAGCACGAATTTTCACTATTAAACAACACTTTTTACACATATATTTAACGAAAATCGCCCGAATTTTGCATAAACGTCAAATCGGCGTCAGAAATGTATCACTACTGTCTTTTGTTTTGGTTCACATAAATAGTTTTATTGGCCTGCTTCTAATTGTGGTAAAACGCTTGCAATAACAGTTTAAAAGCGAAATTGAAAGAAAGAAATCAAATTTGAAATGTTTACTGTTCACGTCAAGAACTGTCAAGCCGAGCTACGAACTATCATTATAGGGCCCGGGTTTTTACTTATCTAGTTCACAGATATCTGCGCGTCTATTGTGTCTGTTAATGTGCTACTGCACCGATAGAGGGCGCTACGTTGGCAAATGTCACTTTCATGTGATGTTATTGCAAAAATATAACATAACCTGTTTCTGAAACGAATTTTAGTAGAATTTGCCAATTTCTGATCTCAATAATGATTGTTTGATTCAAGTTGATATGCGAAAATGTCCGAAATTTTTATAATTCCTCAAATTTGTAGTGAAAATGATCTGATTTGTAAATGGTGTTTATCCAGGAAGAGTAGGGAAGAAGTTGGCATGATTAGTGAGTTGAATGCACACAGGATGCAGAGGCATGTTACTAGGATAACGGTAATTATTCTTTTTGAAGGATACTCTATTTTACTCGTTTGAAGGACGCTTTAAGGTCTTTATACCCAACTTTCAAAAATGAATTAGTATTTGAGTGAACAACTTGAGAAATGTCAAGTCAAGTCGTATTAATAAACCTGACTTTAGTCTGGGTGTCAGTCATTCCAATGGGAATTATCATTTGAACAAATGGTACTCATACTTAAGGGTCTTTGCTTATAATATTTGGCGGGAAATGTCAAAACTTTTAGAGTAAGATGAAGTTATATGAGCAAATTTGACATAACAATGACAGAAGTATATCATGTTATATATTTTCCGAATAACGATTAATCAAATTCTATTCGTGTTTACTTGGATAACTACTGTTCATATCATAGATTATACCGGGTGTCCCAGAGCTATTTTCCCTATAGCTAACTTTGTTATTTGAAGAGATAGAAAGACGGTTAAATGGGATGAAGTGATCTACACCAAAAATCCTACTTATGATCGGTATTAATTTTTACCCGAGGTGGTCCAAAAGTTGCACGCCAAAACAAATTTTTTTTCTCAAGTGGAACATACTGTATATTATTTCAGAATTTGCTAGTACTGATTCCTTGCTTCACAAGGATATCTTATTTTTGTCTCTACAACGTACCGTTGTTGAGATAATCAAGTTTTCTGTAATTATTCAATATTTACAAAAACAAAAGAATTAAAATAAGTATGCCGTGGAAATGGATGAAAGAATTTATTATTTTATGTAAGCTAATGATATTCAATTAAATCACATGTTAGTACATTACAATTATTGTTGGTAAGCCGTGGAAATAACGTTTTAAGTTGAACTGTCAACTGATATTTATTCGTATAGCAAAGGGTGGAATGATTACGTTTTTTTCTTATAGAAAACACTGATTCTTATTGATTGGAACCACCAAAACGCCATGTAAACTTTGAAATAATAATAACATTAATCTAAAGTAACAAATTTAAAAATTATATCCAACAGTAGAATAACAAAATGTTAGAGTTCTAACACAAAAAAAACAAAACCAAAGAAAATGTTCAAATTGTGCTCCATCAGCATTAACACAAGCTTCAAACCGTCTATCCACCTCATGGGTACAGGCTGCTCGAATCATTACACCCTTTGCTATACGAATAAATATCGTTTGACAGTTCAGCGTAAAACGTTATTTTCACTGCTTACTAACAATAATTGTTATGTACTGACATGTGATTTAATTAAATCCCATTAGTTTACATGAAGTAATAAATTTCTCTATCCATTTCCATGGCATACTTACTTTAATTCTTTTGTTTTTGTAAAGATTGAATGATAACATATAAACTTGATTATCTCAGTAACGGTACGTCGTAGAGACAAAAATGAGATATCGTTATGAAGCGAGGAATGAGTACTACCAAATTCTGGAATAATATACAGTATGTTCCATTTAAGAGAAAAAAATTTTATTTGGTGTGCAACTTTTGGACCACCCTGGTAGAAATTAATTCCGATCATAAGTAGGATTTTTGGTGTAGATCATTTCATCCCATTTAACCATATTTCTATCTATAACAAAGTTAACTATTGGAAAAATAGCTCTAGAGATGATCATTGAGCTGTTTTCTTGAATATGAATTTTTCCTCTGTTAAAAAAGAACGTAAATAAGAGAGAATTTAGGTACTTCCTTTATATTGATATTTAGAGAAAAGTTATTCATATTCAAAAAAGAGCTCAATGATCCTCTCCACTAATATATTATTTAAGATATGAACAATAGCTTCTACATTTTGTCGGAGAAACATACAG
>JAUIMX010000031.1:0-19781 GCA_033557805.1 Phaenonotum sp. SLE1380
TTGAATTGCTTCTACACTCATAGAAATAATATCGTTTGAATTTATTGCAAAACAAAAAATAAAATTAAGAAAAAAAATTAAAACTGTTAAAAATGCCCCCCGTTTAACGCGAAGAATTTAGAATGTGTTTATTCAGTTTTTCAGCGACGGCTTTTTAATTGAAATTAGACATATACTATTTGACATTAAAATGCTCATTTTTTGATGCTCTATCGTTTGGTATGGGTTAGAACTCTTCTTCCCTATTCAGATAAGAAAGATGGTACTACTTCCGGTCAAACCGGACAGTGATAGGAACATGAAAATATTCTACTTGAATTCGTTTTTTTCCGTAGTACGTAGTTCTCAAGTTTCATATTTTTCAATATATTCCTTCCCTATAAACTTTTAACGAATCAGTTCCGTGAAATACCCTGTATTTGTTACTCAGTTTACACTCGAAGAAAGAACATTTCTCAGTTCCTTCATGAAAACCATTGTTTTGTTCAACCTAAAATACTTGAAACATTTTTATAAATATATCTGGTATTTTCTTCAATACTAATAGTCCCATACGTTAATACTTACCCCAGCTCTGTTAATACTTGCCCCAGATATGGGGTATGTATTAACAAATGACTTTTTTCTTTTTAACAACTCTAACTCTGAAAGTAGTTTCACAAGTGATGTTTTTGTTGTCATAGCTGAATAACTAAAGCATGCTATAAATAACAAAAAACGAAGAAAAACTCAATATGTTAGGAAATATGAACAGAAATACAAAATTTGTTAGAACCAGCCCCGCTCTCCCCTAATATTTTTTTGCTGATTTTTTCAATAGGTACCAAATTGATGTTGCACGTCGATTTTGATATTTGTAGTTTGTATTTGCCGGTTGCGTTCGTATATTGGAAAAGTTTCTCTTTATCCAAGAACATGTTATGAAAAACTAATATACGGGGATGTAGGGAATTTGCACTCATCTAAGGTAACTCTCCAATCTAAGGCAAGGCGATAAATGAGACACTTATAGCACATGCGAGGTGACCTAACACGTCTAGGCAAGTCAATAGCCAATTTGCGCTGTTCGAATGGTTTCGATACGTTGCAGAAACCCGTGCTGTGCTGCGTCACCTCACACGTGCTATACGTGTCTCAATTTGCGCCTTGCCTTAAAATTGTCATAAATTTGAACATTGAGCGCGGTAGTAATAAATGTATATTAATATACAATTTAATAACAAGTGATCATTAATTAATGATCGTTCTTCTTGGGTTTAATACCATTTCTAGAATTTTAATTGTTCTCAAGTTGGCCAAAACCTCTTTAGGTATCAAGCCCGACCGGGACACTGAATGACTAAGGAATAACCAACAAGGATTTCAAGAGTATCAACGAAAGAAGTACCAATTTGAAGATAACCCATGATCACTTATTGTTGATCACTTCATACAATACTTTGACATCAAGGATCTGTGAATTCATCAGAGCCGAAATATGTAATTCTTTTAATCAAATAAAAGACAAGGTATATACTCAACTTACTTTTCTGTACATATTCCAATAACAACTTGTTTTGATAGAACTTTTCCAAAAAAAAAAATCTGTGAAACCTCCTACAAAAGAACATTATTATGTACCTAGACTTGTATCTCCACCTACATCCGAACATGGCTTACCATGCAAAGGATAAAAATCATTGTACAAGTAATTTCCTATCTAAGGAACAATTAATGTGCTAATTATTCGTAGCAACCGACCTATAACAATTAGAGTACCTCATTTAAAATTGTATCTATGTATGAGTCATTATAACACCTACTCACTCGTTCACGCTCAGTAGGAAAGGAACTAACCTTACGGTTGGTTATCTCAGGCTTCAGGCTTCTCTTATATAACGAATTCAATTCACAAAAAAAACTCAGAAAAACAATGCATCCGCCATTTGGAATAATTATTACAGTTTTAGAAAAACTAAACACTAGCCGTATTTAGAATCACTTGAAGCGATGACAAAAAACATTTTTGAATATCTATTATATTTATTCTTTTGTTCTTTCAACTTAGACCAATGTTATCACTATTTATCAAATTAATGTATTTTTGAAATGTACTATCACGGACAAAATAAATGAACCTTGTTGTAACATTCTCTATTATTTTGCGAACTAGTTTTTACAAACGTGAATACATTCAAAAGCTCATAAATATACTATTATGTGACTATTTAAATTGTTTAAACAAGAAAAAATTGAACATAAGCTACAAAATCTGCAAGAATATTAATTTCAATTTTTTTTTTAAGATTACTTCTAATTAGAGCATCGTATTTTCCATACAACTTCCCTCGGTTTCGAAAAAAAATTATAATCTTTGTTGATTTTCAAACTAAACTACATGTTCTGTATTTAAACTCGAGAGAATTTCATTTGGGATATAAGACTAAAATTCAGGTGAAATGATCTGCGTCATTTTTCCATAATTCTTCATGAATTTAGATTTCACGTTAAAGATAATTAAATCAAAATGTCACGAATAATTTTATGAACTGTGATATAGAGTTCTTCCTTAATAACACAAATCAAAAAAGTTAGTATTTAAATTCAGCAAATTTCCCAAAATTCAGACAGTAGAATCTTCTGAACAACACTGATCTATAATAATTTTTTTAGGTGAAAAATTGTTTCATTTTATGTATCTCAATACCATCGTAGACTTCTTATTTGAAAAAATGAAAGATTTGTATTTTAAACTTTGATGTACATATTTATGTATTTATCATAGCTAATCTAATTTTTGTATTGAACATAGTTTTAGTCATTGGTATTACGCAAAACGAGATTTGGGTAGCTCGTGCTGTACAGGGTGTTTTAAATTCTTCGGTTTTGTTGCGTTGCAGCTATTTTACGGCATCTTCAGACCTCTGTTACATCTGAGAATGCCGATATATTCGGCAAAATATTAGCTAAGCTAGATAAGAATTTATTGAATGAAAAATAATGGTACCTCCTTATCGTAAAATTTTATTTATTGGGCGACTAGTTTCGGCGTTTCAGCCAACTACGGGGCCATATGGGTCTGTTATTCACTTTGTACGTTAAATTCATTAAAATTTGGAAAGATTTTCCAAAAGAGTTCAGTTCAATTTCAATGAAATTATTATTTATGATTGTATCAAGATCAACAGTATTCCTGAAATATAAAAATATCGTCCCCTCCAAGGGTCGAAAACATAAGTTTTACTGAATACAAAATTTCGAATATATAATCATAAAGTGCACATAAGGCCAATCTACTAACTCCCTTCATCAAAATAAAGAAAAATGACTGATAGCCATTCGTGCAACTGAAAGTTACCGATGATCCTTGAAATTCCAATTTACCATGCCTTTTGAGATGATCGCAGAGTACAGAAAAATCAAGCATGTCAAAAGAGATACATGAGTGTTGTCGCACTTACGCATAGAAGGGGAGAAAATTGCATTGCAGCGACCCCTCCTAATGAACCCCAATGAGGCCCGATATTAAATCGCATAGAGAGTTTTATTCTTCTTGCTAACCCAATGTTACTGAACTCTAATAAAAGATTAAAGAAAATTAATTATTCGAACTAAGCACCATCATTTTTTTTTGTTTCCGAAATTGCATTATAAGAGCGCCAGCAATTGCAAATAATGTGTACCAGTAATTTTGCAATATACCAATTTAATGTCATTACTACAACAGAGGGCCGTATATTGAAGGCTACATAACATCATCAGGAATTATACATTACAGATATTTTCCACATGTGTATGCGCTGATTTTTTGTGATTATAGAAGATAATAGAGTTGTTAGTTTGTGGTTTTTTTGCAGTTGCACTGCTATTATGTTCATGAATGCAATTTTTATTGCATGGTTACTTACAATGCATAACACATTACGGATTATAATTGATGCGAAAAATTTCAATACAGAAAAATAGTTTTATTATTGACACATTGAATGAAAGTAGCACCTGCTTATAAGAAATTCATTCAAGAAAAAAAAATCATTTAATTTGAGTAACTTTCAATTGAATATTTCAACAATTTTGGACCGTTCCATGGTAAAAGTAACCTGAAGAAGGCATGAGGTTTTTGTAGAAATATATATATATATATATATATATATATATATATACATTTTTATAATACAAATTCTTACTAGGAGATGCTACTTTTATTCAATCTACATAAGTTTTATTATTAATTGAAATTGTAACATTTTTTTATTCAATTGACTTGATAAGAAAGTATACCTCTTTCAATTGATATAATACCGTAATATAATGTAATATTATAATATAATCAATTATAAGAACTCTCATTAAGTTTCGTTATTGCTGCAACCGTTACCGATGTTTTGGCTTTATTTTGTTTTTTTAACATACAATAGGCCACTGTCAGTTAGATGAATCAAATGTGAGAGTATTCATTGGTGCACTAATTTTGCTCAATTTTGGCACATGTCACGATATGCATTCAATAAAAATATACGATATTAAAACATATGTATAAACTATACGGAAAATGAGAATATGTATAGGAATATTATTTTTCTGTTTCTTGGCTGTTTTTTTTTTCTTGACATTGTATATGTTATTTTTTTCCTTAATGCCCCTTTGGGTGCCTCGCTATTTTCAATCGATTTAAAACTTCTAATCCTGACAAGGTGTAAAATTGTACTCTTGAAATTCATCATGTATTGTAGCGTTTGCTAAGACTTATTTGTTAAACACGTCAAGATAAAGGCTGAACATAATTTTTTTGTATACACTACCAGCAGTAGTATTTAAAATAAACACATTATGAGTTACCCCTATGAAATATCCTGTATTATCGCATAACAGGTGCGGATTGCTAGAATACGGGAACAACACATCTCAATCTAACATTTCAGTTATTGCCTCATTTTTTGCTAAGATTTTTCCTCTATAATTTACTTTCAACATTTTATTGTGAATCAATACCCTATTAATTTGTTAGTGAATTACGGTCACTGCGACATTAATTGAGGTGCACCTGACACTTCAATAACCAAAGAAATATAGCAAGTAATTATTATTATCTCCAATAAAGTACTTTTACGAGTGTAAAGAAATGGCGACTTGATTATTACAGATGTAATGAGTATTGATGAATGCTCAGCAAGAGCAATGATTGATAACTTTAAATATGACCGTTGTTCTGATTTATGGTTGATTTAATTGCAATATCCTTTGATCCTTTGTGGCACAGGTTAGTTTGTAGACCATAATATTCTATTCTCTTTGAGTTAACTCCCTTTTATGCAGTTTTTATCGCAACACATTGGGAAATAGTGTACCAAAATCCACCTACCGTAATTATAAATAGGTGAAGTAATAAATTATACATGCTCCAAGTTGAAACTTCACTAATAAAATGATAGGTAACCATTTGAAAAAAAGATTACTAAGTAACGTTATTATTAAAAAAATACGGTGAAAGGATTTATCTAGCCATATCAAGATTGGAAAGGTATAAGTTCATATGATTTGAAAGTCTATATTTCTAAGAATATCTATGATATATTCAAGATAATTAATTGAAATATTTTTATATTCTGTTCACGTAAGAATTTTTTCGAATTTGCATAATTGTGTCTATATTTAAAAATTCCAACATTATAGCTGCTTATTTATTAGATTATTTCAAGGTGATTTCGGAAATTTCCTAGATAAGTTAACGAAAACATGAAAATACCACTTACATATATGTAATGACTTATAAATGCTTTTGCTATCATCCTAATACTACAAACCGAGGCACGCAGTCAAAATTTTTGGAAAGATTTACAAATTCCAAAAACAAGCGATCTGATTTTATTTGGGATCGTTTCTCTAGAATAAATTTATAAGTGGTAGTTTTTTACCCTTGTATAATGGAAGAAAAATTGCAAGTTTTGATTATTAACTCAAATAACGGACGCATTTATAAAGGTTAGCCACTCTTGTAATGATTATTGGGGATATAATAAGTATTGATGACTGGGCACATTTGATTGATAGTACGTTTAGGATTTTTTTTTTGCTTTTGTCAAATTCTATTTATATTGTAAAGAATATTGTGCGTATGTTTTCATTGATTTATTGTGAAAATTTTGAAAATACGATTGCATTGAATTAATAAAATGACGTAGGATTTATTTATATTAAGTAAAATTTTATGATACTATTGTAAGTTGGTAATTCCATTATTATTATTTTATTTTAGGCAAACTATTGGAAAGGTTAAAAAAATGAGAAGAAAACAAATGTGTATGTTCTCTTGCTCCTATTTGGAATGTTTCAGCACATTAACAAATATATTTCAAGTTAAAAAACAATATTGCAATGTAATTTTTGTAGAACGAGCTATTTTTTATAGTTATTTTATATTCATATAGTCTATTGCAACACCGCAAAAGTTGTCTCGGCTGAGGATTACATAATTAGTTCATTAATACATTATGTCATATTTTTTACTAATCTGACGTACCCTTCTGTTTCAGGGCAGTGTTGTTTGGTTTTCATAAATATCTTAATTTTTAAATTTCTTGTCTGCCATCAGAATAATATTCTTTTCGCCGAAAGGTATATTGCATAGTACAATCTACCTAAAGGATTTAATATGTGTTTTAAAATAATTCTAAACTTCAGTATACAATTATGATTTCACTTCCGGAATCCAACAACGTTTAGTTGATTTTTTATTAGTGAAGTTGTGTTATTTTCTTGGTCTTTGAGTAAGTGATTCTCGACATAACACAACAATTTATTTTCCTTCGTTTCAATATTTTTTATCAAAATAAAAAATTCATATTCACACAATATTTATGATGACGTTTTACTCAAAATGAAATCATAAATATCAAAACGAATTTGGATAAAAATTTATCAATTTATTTGCTGATTGTTTCAATCTCAGTACCTGTATAGGAAAAAGGTATTTTTTCTACATTATGTATATTTGAAATCAGTAATAGGAATAAAAAAAATTTAGAAAGGCAAATATTTTGTCTGTAATGTTGCTATACGCATATCCAAATGTTGAAAATGTAAATCGACGATCTTCACAAATCTTTTCATTCAAGGAATTCATCAAGACATTTGTCATTGAGCATTGTCAACCCCATCGCGGTTGATCAAGAACATTTTTCCTTTTGAAGAACATCGATTCTCATTGAGGTTGTCCTCACATGTGGAATACGTCTATAACTTGAGCTTACAGAAAATCATACAACAATATGAGGAATACCTGAGCAAATATTAAAACGATGTAAAAAATCTGTGATAATATATTTTTTATGTGAAATCGAATTTTCCCCGTACATTGTTCACGTATTAATGGATAATCATATAGCGGTTTCATCAAGAATGAATTTATTTATATTTGAAAATTATTTGGAGTAAAATTTAGATTACTACAAACTTTTGTTTATTACTTATTAATTGCAAACTTTTTCAATTTTTCTTCCTCACAGGCGCGCAGAGCGATAAGCTTTGGGGTTATAGGAAATAATTTTGAATATGAAAATTGCCTTTCCTGGAACGTAGCATCGAAAAAAATAAGGATCTTGAACTCAAGAAAACTTTTTTTTTTTAATCAAAATTAAACATCAAGAGATTATAACAAACTTTTTAATTGGTATTGAAATAGATAAAACATTTGAACAACTCACAATTTGGATTAATATATTTTTGGAAAATTAAAAGCCAGTTTTTTCATCTCCTTATACATTTTATGACCTAATGATTGTCAATGGCACCCACGGAATCAAATGTATTGCCATTGGTAATTATTAGCTAATAAACTTTATTAGGAGATGGGGAAACTCTCCCTAAGTTTGCTATTTTTAGAATTTATTATTTTGACGTTATTACTACTAATTAATTTATCAAAAATTTGAAGTCGATTTTTTATATGCCCGTGTATTATAGATCCAATTATGGTTTTACTGGTATTGGACAGGGGTTTTAAATGAGACCACATGTTACGATAAAGCAGACGATTGATTTTTTAAATTTTTTTTTCAGTAGCATAAAAAAGCCTCGAAGAAGTCGAAAACATCAATAAATCGTCGAAACGTTGGCTTTATCGTAAATTATGGTCTCATTCAAAACCCTTGCCCGATCCCAGTAAAACCATAATTGTATTTATCAAAAATGTCGTCAATAGATCCAGAAAATCAAGCCTGAAGAAAATTAAATTAATAAAGTTGGAAGCATGCGGATTTTAAAATCAACAAAGCGTTTTATTGAATCAGAAGAATGAAAAACTGATTGTTGTTTAACGTAAAACTGGTATATTTACAGTACAGTGTTTGTCAGATATCATGGACCGGTGATTAAAAGCATATGGCCTGTACTATTTTATGTTTTCTGATATGAGGCAATGTGCGGTAAGAGTATTTAGAAAAATAGTGATCTTTTTCGTTCATTATGGCGCATTGATTTGACTTGAAAATTCAGTTTGTCCGTGTAACCAATGAGGTATAAACCATTACTCCTTATTTTTCAAAATTATTTGAAAGAAGTTTTTCTCATCCGATATGCAAAATTCATAGGAATAATCTTAAATTTAAGCTCAAAGATCTCTCTCGGTTACATATTGTATATTTCACCCACATGTTCGTGTGGTTTTGAGGATGATCTTGCTCAGTATTGACGTTTCTACCTCTTGGCAAAGTTTAAAAATTGGGGAAATCTTTCCGGAATCAGAACTGAAGTTTGGCCATTTTTTCAAATATTTTTTTCTTTTTCATTCAGTAGAAAAACTTATGTTTAGGTATTGTTGGGAAAAACATACTTCATCATTATTATTTCCGTTCATCTCTAATTCCTATGTCGCAGAAATTATTACTTTTAAACCTAAAGGTTTACTTGATTCAATTTTGTCAATGAAATATCAGTGAAGTTAACGATTCAGGTCAAAGCTTCGATCTAGTGGGGGGTGTTGGAAAAAAGTGGGCAATAATAGTTTGCACATCGCCACACACATATAAAAAATTGAATTTTCAAGTCACTAAACGGGTCAACGTGAACGAGTTGATATACAGAATTTATTTCAAATTCTCTTATTATTTCTTAAATACCGTAAAATAGGAAAGATTGGATACAATGTTACAATCGGTTAAATATATAGGGTGAACACTCGTATTTCAAAAATATACAATTATAACCGACACCATAGCTCATTTCATTCAATTCTATCTATAATATCATTTGTACAGTTGGTAATAAAATGGAATGGTGCTAAGTTACCCCCTTAAAAGAAAGCAATTCAGAACAATTATAATTTTTTTTCTTCCTAATTCTCCTCAAAGTTTCGGTGAGGCAGGCCCTGTTGCATTGCATATAAAATAGGCACTGTTATCCCATACAAAGTTTTCTGATTTTTATTTATTCATTTCTAAGCGAAAAATCCCTTCACGGACGGAACAAAATGTTTAGTTTCAAAATGCACGAATATACCTAACATGATTATTGATAGTATGTAGAAATTTGAATAAACTTGGATGAACATTTCTCAATTGATTTGTAAGATGGTGACAATAAGCCAATAATATGAATAATTTTTTCTCAATATTTTGTAAATATCTATTCGGTGTATCTTTCAAGCATAAATGTATTTTCGAAAAATATTATTTGAATTATTAAATATTTCCTGAAAAATATTGACAATCGTAGGCTACGCTCATAATATTTTTCTTGCAAGCTTGAAACCAGAATAAAAACGTTCTTGGCGTTTCGGCAATGGATTTATTGTTTTTCCCACCTACAAATAAACGTCGTCTAACAAGTATACAAAAAATGTGTTGTGTACTTGTTAGACGACAACAAACACATTTTTATTCTGCTTTCAAGTTAAAATTCATTACTGAAACGTTAAAAACGTTTAAGTTCCCAAATAAAACTATTATTATCTCGTTAAATTTTTATTATTCGTGTGACGTTTCGGTTTTCATACCATTATCAAACACTTCGTTAATATTTTTGAGGAAATAAATATGATTTTCATAAGAACAAACATTGGTAACATACACATGCTTTGGCGGTATCTAGTATTCTAGATATCGCCAAAGCATGTGTATGTTTACAATGTTTGTTCTTATGGAATAATAAACATTTAACGAGTTATTGATAGTTTTCTTTGGAAATACAAATTAAAAAAACTCGTTAGACAATTCACTCGGCCAAAAACGTTCTTAAATATTTTGGTTTCCATCTCCCAAGAAAGATATTTTGAATCCAATAACATAAAATCGATGTATTTCATATCATATCATCGTTCATTGAAGATACTAATTTCTACATGAAAGTCACGTGAATAGAATTATTTAGTATGAGACATTTTCTACCTCACAGGTGTACAGAGTGATAAGTTTTGGAATTACTAAAAATAATTTTGAATATGAAAATTATCATTCCCGGCACGTCGTCGTAGCATCGAAAAAAAAAATAAAGTTCTTGAACTCAAGATAATTTTTTCAATTTTCAATCAAAATTAAACACCAAGAGATTTCATAACAAACTTTTTAATTTGTATTGAAGTAGATAAAACATTTTCAATGATTGAATAACTCATATTTTGAATTAACATATTTTTGGAAAATTAAAAGCCAGTTTTTCCATATCCTTATAATTTTATTAGCTAATAATTGCCAATGGGACCCTTTGGAATCGATTATATTGCCACTGATGATTATTAGCTAATAAACTTTATTAGGAGGTGGAGAAACTTTCCCTGAGTTTCCTATTTTTAGAATACATTGTTTTGGCGTTATTACTTCTAATACATTTATCAAAAATGTCATCAATAGAATCAGAAAATCAAGCCTGAAGAAGATTATAAGTTGGAAGCATGCGGATTTTAAAATCAACAAAGTGTTTTATTGAATCAGAGGAATAGAGTACTGATTTCAATGCTGTAAATATAAATAAGAATATAATGTGTTGTTTAACGTAAAACTGGTATATTTCCAGTACAGTGCTTGTCAGATATCATGGACCGGTGATTAAAAGCATATGGCCTGTACTATTTTATGTTTTCTGATATGAGGCAATGTGCGGTAAGAGTATTTAGAAAAATAGTGAATTTTTTCGTTCATTATGGCGCATTGATTTGACTTGAAAATTCAGTTTATCTGTGTAACCAACGAGGTATAAACCATTACTCGTTATTTTTCAAAATTATTTGAAAGAAGTTTTTCTCATCAGATATGCAAAATTCATAGGAATAATCTTAAATTTAAGCTCAAAGATCTTTCTCGGTTACATATTGTATATTTCACTCACATGTTCGTATGGTTTTGAGGATGATCTTGCTCAGTATTAACGTTTCTACCTCTTGGCCTTTAATGGCAAAGTTTAAAAATTAGGGAAATCTTTCCTGAATCAGAACTGAAGTTTGGCCATTTTTTCCAAATATTTTTTTCTTTTTCATTCAGTAGAAAAACTTATGTTATTAGGGATTGTTGGAAAAACATACTTTATCATTATTAATTCCGTTCATCTCTAATACCTATGGCGCAAAAATTATTACTTTAAAGCTAAAGGTTTACTTGATTCAATTTTGTCAATGAAATATCAGTCAAGTTAATGATTCAGGTCGAAGCTTCGGTCTAATGGGGGTGTTGGAAAAAAGTGGGCAATAATAGTTTGCACATCGCCACACACAGATGAAAAATTGAATTTTCAAGTCACTAAACGGGTCAACGTGAACGAGTTGATACACAGAATTTATTTCAAATTCTCATATTATTTCTTAAAGACCGCAAAATAGGAAAGATTGGATACAATTTTACAGTCGGTTAAATATATAGGGTTGACACTATTATTCCAAAAATGTACAATTATAACCGACACCATAGCTCATTTCATTCAATTCTATCTATAATATCATTTGTATAGTTGGTAATATAATGGAATGGTGCTAAGTTACCCCCTTAAAAGAAAGCAATTGAGAAGAATTATAATTTTTTTTCTTCCTAATTCTTCTCAAAGTTTCGGTGAAGCAGGCCCTGTTGCATTGCATATAAAATAGGCACTATTAGCTCATACAAAGCTCTGCAATTTTTATTTATTCATTTCTAAGCGGAAAATCTCTTCACGGAGGAAACAGAATGTATAGTTTCAAAATGCACGAATATACCTAACATGATTATTGATAGTATCTAGAAATTTGAATAAACTTGGATGAACATTTCTTAATTGATTTGTAAGGCGGCGACGATTATCCGATAATATTATTAATTTACTTTCAATATTTTGTAAATATCTATTCGCTGTATCTTTCAAGCGGTAATTGTATTCACGAAAAATATTATTAGAATTATTAAATATTTTCTGAAAAATATTGACAATCGTAGGCTACGCTCATAATATTTTCCTTGCAAGCTTGAAACCAGAATAAAAACGTTCTTGACGTTTCGGCAGTGGATTTATTGTCTTTTTCACCTACGAAAAAAACGTCGTCTAACAAGTATACAAAAAATGTGTTGTGTACTTGTTAGATGACAGTTCTTTGTAGGTGAAAAAGACAATAGATCCATTGTCAAAACGTCAAACTATATTCTGTTTTTAAGTTTTTGAGGAAAATAATATGAAGGTAGCCGACGTTTATTAGCAGGTGAAAAAGACGATAAAATTCATTGCTAAAACGTCAAAAACGTTCTTAAATATTTTGGTTTCCAACTCCCAAGAAAAATATTTTGAATGCAATAACCAGTAATAAATCTATGGCAATAACATAGAATCGATGTATTTCATATCTAATATCACCGTTTATTGAAGATACTAATTTCTACATGGAAACTAAGCGAATATATAGAATCATGTAGTGTGAGTCATTTTCTACCTAGACTAAAATTAAACAGTATGCGCTTTGCGTTCATTTCGAGATCTCACTTTACTTTCATATAGGCAGGGGTTCCGCGATCAAATTGGGGGACGGCTTAAAAATTGTAACAAGTTTAATTTAAAAAAAATATATATATATATATATCGACGTTTACAGTATGGTGAAAAATAGACCTGCAATGGCTTTTGTACTCCGAATCACTAGATTCTGTATTTTAAGGACCATAGCGGTTATTTGAGGAAGAGTTGCAGGTACGAAAGGAGTAAATAATTGGGGTCATATTCAATTAATTTTCAAGACACAAATATAATGCAGATTAATGAAGAACATTGGAAAAATATCGATGTTATTACTTGGTCTTGGAAATAAAATAATTATAAATGCAAAGCAGTGAAGAATATCAAAAGTTAATATGATTATATAACAGAATACCTTCGACGTATTCAACATTAAAAATTTACTCATGATTATGGTTTCAAAATGAAATTATTTTATAAGTACCTAATAGCAAAATAGAAAATAAAATCCTTGAAATTGTGCTAGTATACAAATATTTTTCCAAATGTGTCTCATACTGAGCAAGTAGATGAACATTTTCTGGGTTTTTGCCCAATTGCAGATACAACTGGGGAATAACTTTTAGACTTCATTATAGAAAAAAAATTCCAAGTTAAAACTGAAAATGAAGATCTGAGAGGGCAAATATATACTGTGCGAATATATAAAAGGAAGTAGTAATGGTCTGCAAAAAATAATTTGTAAAATAATTTGTAAATCCTACTGCGTTTACAGTATACCGTGTTTAGCTTGCAGTTTTCATAGGTTGTAATCTTTTCAACATTCAATAGCATATGTGTTTTTTTTTCTGTATCCAACTATATTTTCTAATTGTGTATGGTTAACTATTATTTTTGAATCAATAAAATTTAAAATGAAACATTTTTGACAATAAAATTAGCGAAATTCACTTTGGAACCATCACGATGGAAAAAACGAATAAAAAATATAAATTGGTGAAATTCTCAGTAAATTTGTGGAGATAAGTGAAAACGTTACGAGAGACATGAGTTCTAGAGTTGTGGCGAATGATTTTGGTACTTAACCCAGGAATATCAAATTTACTTGTTTTATTGATAAATAGCATAATTTTTATAAATCGCATAAGTATTGGACGTCTTAGAAAAAATAAAAATTATTTTATAGATCAAAGATCTAACAAAAATTTCGCAAATAGTGAAAACAATAAATATTATCTTTTTCGTCCATACTTGATACAATAATAATAAATGCCATTAAATGACAGATATAAGATGTTGTAAGAACATACAAGAAATTATGAAATCTTCAAAAAAATGAGGACGTTAAAAATATGATGGACCAGGGTTTGCACAAACGTTGTTCCAATTTACATTGAAAACTAACTCATTCCACTGAAAACCAAGCAGATATGGATGGAAAATAACTTTATGAAAAATTAATATTAATTATTAATTAATATTAGGAATTTATTTGAAACCTGGATTATATTTGTAGGAATAATTTATCCTCGACTAGTCAAAAGATTAACAATAAGTGTGTCAATTTTCAAACCCATAAAATTCAAGGTGACAATTTTTTCTCATAAAAAATAAGGGGCGCCAAGTTTTAATTTCGCACACAGGCTACTACAATCCTCGCGGCGGCCCTGATCAACTAGGCCCTTTAAAGCATATGAGGAGAACTTGGGGTGATTTGAGGGTCTTACTCGTTATGCCTATTACGCAAATATTTCGAGTTCAAAACTTCTAAAGTAAATTTTGATTTTTGAACCATTTTAATGCAGTGACGTCTGTTTATAACATTAATGCAATAGTTAGTATATTTCAATTCAATTTTTCAATTATATTTTTCTTCGCAATAAACTCCGTAGGTATATGCAAAATAGTTATTAATATAAACCAAATATAAAATAAAGACGGATGTTTCCAAAAAATGGATGGTTAATAGTACAGATTTTTTTCCGTTATTTGATTGTCCATCATGAATAATTACCAAGAAAATCGAGATATAATAATAAAATCCCCTTTTTATACCTATCATTTTTAACAGTTATACACGATGCATTGGTAACTAAACAACAAATATGTGAGTGAATTTAGTTAATAGTCAAATAAATTTTTCCCGTTGAGAAAAATTGGCTTTCTAAAATACGCATCGCGCGTCGGTCAGAGTAGCGTTTATTGCTAGATAATTTATGAGCGCTAGAGAAAAGAGCAGCGTGATACCTCATTGAAACTAAATGTTCTTGTAGTAAATTTTGTATTCCGCATTAGTTTCCAGTTTCCGGCGTTCCTCGCATTCGCAGAGATGTGAATGCCGGTCCACGCGCATTTTCGAATATGTAGAAATGCAAATTTACCTTGTTGGCTGTTTTTCCTAGTTGTTTTCTTTTCTTTCATCCAGGGGTATTCAGGCACGTTAACACCCGGCGAACCCAGGCCATGGGGCACCTCCATAGGATAACCACCTCCAGGAGGTGTGTGCTGGGGGCTCATCGGTGGTCCGTGTTGCATTTCCCCGGACAGATGAGGAAGTGCCGTCATGAATTCGGCCATCGAGGGTTGACTATTAATAAATCCGGTTTCATTGCACCCTTCTAGAGGGTGAGGCGCTCCCGAGGCCGCCGACAACCAAAAGCCGCCGGCCCCGGCACTTTCCGGTGTTGTGGACCTCGTTTTTACAACAACAAAATCGTCTTCCTCTAAATGTCCCGCAGGCATCCGGATAGGGTTTCTAACTTTCATCTACGCACAAATAGCACATAATCATCACTAACTACCACAAAATTCGTGTAAATCCCAAAAGAGCGAGAGCACTTGAGCACAGGGTCACCGGAAAAGTCCGGACACTCCGGAAAGTCAACAATACTAACCGCGACCGCCGTAAAATTCTTGCGGAGAGTTGAAATAGGAAGCGATTGTTACGTGTATGTTCCAAGTTACTGTTAGTGACGGTTGTTTTTGTTTCTTTCCCATTCAGGACGATGATGGCCGATCACGTGGTGCCGCTGTGGGCCAATGGCGTTTGCGCTAACCCTCTCCGAAGAGGCGGTGGGCCGGCGCGACTCCGGGAGGCGGGCCCAGAGTTAGCGTGACGAGCTGCCGGGCAATTATACAGCGGCCAAGAATTTTATAAAAATATGGAAAAAAAATCTCCTTCCCTTGTACACAACATGCACACGTCCTACATACACCATTGTAAAAGGAAACGAAACGCGAACTGAACTTTTTTTAATAAAATCTCCCAAAACATAACGGAATCAAATCCTAATCATACCTATAATAAACAATTGAATCAATTTATGGTCAAATCACGCGCGTCGCGATCTAGAGTGCTTATGCACCGCGTGGCTGACGATGCGCTTGTTAAATACCAAGGGTCGAATGCCAAGAAGCGACGTCGTAACTGTTGACGACGCGCGCCTCCCGATGATAGCTGGAGGGGCGTCCAAGCACCTCTTATCATTTGATATTCCTTCAGATCCTATTATTACCTTTACATATCGATGCGATATTGACAGGTGACGGTTCCAAACCGTTTAAATACTTGTATGCTAAGTCTATTTTCACAGAAAAGGACCCCACTTATATACGAAAGACGTTAGGGTAATCAATCTAAATGAGTGCCCCTCATGTCGACGCTCCAGAATCTAGGTAAAACTTCTAAATATAACCTTGGAGACATTTAACCCACTTTTATCAAATCCATCGGATGGACATTACTACAAATTTCTCCTTTGAAAAATTGTTTTTTCTGTTTTGACACCCACACGTCAAGATAACCTGGAATGCTTTTAAATTTTCTTGTAGTTTTAAAAATTAACTTCCGCACGTACTGATTAGATTTAGGTAATTTCTGTTGCGTTTTTCTTTTGTTTTCAAGTAATAGAACTATTATTATTATTACTTTACTTTGTCTTTTACAACAATAATTACATAAAAAGAAAAACTTATCAATTTTTACTTTCTTTTTCTGTTTTCACATATTATATGTGTTTCTACACTAGTTCAAAATGATTACATCCCATTGTCAAAAGTCGAGATTTGTTACTCAAGAAATTGAAAGATTTATTTCGATTTTTCTGATGGAAATGCTGAGAACTCAGATTCGAGTTCAAAAACTGGAAAAACAAGATATCTAAATGGAGTATGGGTTTAATTTATTTTATTTATTTTTAAATATTCTCTAACATCATATTCTTCATGCGTTAATACATACTCGGGTCAATCACTTCTCTATTTTCTCTATTTCAGCCAACAATTGCTTTGCAACAGAAGCAGTACATTTCTCGCATTAGTTGGCTTAATTTAAATTAAGTTAACAACCATGTTCTTGTTCTATTGTTTTTACATAATTGCACATCTACAAATTTAAGATTTTTTTTTGAACAGGGGAAAATGCAAAGCAATTTTTATTTAATTAAAAATATTCTTTATTCAAATTTTTAGGGTACTCCGCTAGCTACACCTTTTGCTCCCTCTTTCAGTACATGAATACAGCGGTGATTGTAGTAATCCTAGTGCAGATGATCTTTAGGCTTTTGCTGAAAATATGAAATTTCTTATTGTTGTAGTTACTAATATAGCGTTTGTTCTGTAATAGTTGTTGCAGTATGCTTTGAGGTTAGGTGGAAGAGCAGGAAGGACAAATTTAGTTTTGTTCTTATCTGAATCTCGTCTCAGGTTCTGATATCTATGACAAATCTGTTTTTTTTAGTTTTTGTGCGATGAAGTATATCATTATTATTGTGATAATTTGTCATCAAATGTATGGTTTTATTCATTATGCAACTAATTTCGGCCGTGGACCACCATCAGACCTGGAATCTAACCAAAAACACACTCGAAATAATACAACAAAATAATTTGGATAATCTAAGTTATTATGAATGCATCCACCTTTTTGCACAAGGAACAACTCTAACTACCTGATAATGGACCACGTCCAAAACTAGTTACTTGATGAATAAAACCATGAATTTGATACGAAAGTGTTTTCATTTAATCACTTTATTTATTTATTACTAAAATGACTCGACTGCACACGATCTGATAGCGTCTTAGATTCTGATAACTTTATTACTGTCAAATCAAGCATTTTACGCAGATTTCCTTCTTAATATAAAATATTAGATTATTTTTCAGACGTATAGAAAAATTAGCAAAAATATTGAATAATAGGAAGATCAACATTTTTTCAAATAATTTCGTTGGAAAAATCAATTTCATACTATCCATTTATTTCTAAACGCCATCCTATCATTTTATCTCAGTATTTAAGTGATGTTAAAAACAATAATTTGTTCTAATTAGTTTTAATATGATATACCACGGAGCTTTCAATCGAATATTCAATAAATACGCTCAGATTATTTCAAAAATGTAGAGAAAATGACCAAAAATGGAATAATAGGTATTCTGAATATGGAAGAACAATATTTTCTGAAATCACATAGTTCAGTTAAAAATTTGTACCATTCATTTACTCAATGCGGCATCCTACTACACTAGTTCCAAAAAACTCCAAACCAAACATCTTCTGTCAATCAGCATTCTTTCAAAGCATCAATCTCTTTTCCAATCACTTCATAGTTGTGAAACTGCACTTTTTTCTACTTGCGATGACGTAGTAGGGGCTATATATGGACCGTGACCTTGTCACAATAATTGTTTTATTAGATTTTTCGAAAGCATTTGATTGTTTTCATTATGACAACCTATTATTTATACTTTGTCACAGTGGATAGAGTGATGATGCTTCTGCGTTATTTAAAAGTTATTTGTCTGGCCGGTCTCAAAGAGTATTCGTTCAGGTAGTCTTGAACTTACATCTGGAGTGCCTCAAGGAAGCATTCGTGGTCCCCAGCTATTTACATAGTACACCTCTTACATGATCACAGATAACCATAATTGCAATATTCATCTCTATGTAGGCTATACTTAACTCTACCATTCCTTCCATTCTGCTGATGTACAAACGAGCATTAGTCAATTGAATGCTGAATTGAGTCGAATTTAGGAATTTTTCCCAAAATCATTGTCTAATGTTGAATCCTAGTAAATGTTTTGTTATTGTTAAAGTTAATGAACAATTGATTGTCATTTAAAGGTCTTATCGACTTTGCGGCTAAATGGGCTTTTTCTGCTCTGAGGTCGACCTATGACAATTGATCCTTCCTGAATTTTAAAACCAAAAAATTATGATGTGACTCCCTGGTTCGATCACATTTTAATTTTTTCAATATTGTCGAGCTTGAAAATCGGGAGATATCTTGGTATTGACTGCAGCTCTGCCTATTTTGTACGTAAGTTGAAAATATGTTTTAATATGATGTATTGAACTCAAAATGAAATTACATATACACAGAAAAATAATTTCAAATGTCAAAGGATGTATTCACTCAGTCATACATATATCATTGTTTCAAAGCATGTTTCTGAAGTGTATTATATTAAAAAAAAGTTGTTTTATTTATCTCAAATTATTAATTCATTTGAGGTATAAATAACGTGACCATTTTTTATATCGCGTCAAAGCGGGACGCCTACGAAATTTTGTATATTAAAAAAATATATAATGAATGATTTAACGATTAAAAGTAGTCTATTGCAGTTAAATTGGTTTACCGGTTAGGGCGTGAAATGTAACTGATAAAATTACTTTTGCATTTAAAATCGTTAGTTAGTTCTAGTAAATTACGTTTCAGAATAGAACTGTGTCCTTCGCGAACGAACGACTCAAAATGAACTAATCATTCAATTGAACTAGTGAACTAATAGTTCGTTCTCGTAATTGAACTGTAGTTCGCGAACGGCCGATTCACTGACTCGATTAGGCAACCTAGCATTCATTTCGGGAGTAACCGAGATCAAGTGAAGTA
>JAUIMX010000320.1:0-12900 GCA_033557805.1 Phaenonotum sp. SLE1380
GTGTTCCTTTATTTATAAATAAATTTACGCCTTGTCAGGATAAGAACTGTAGGTTAGAGTAGATTTAGAAAAGCGCCTAATAGGCCCTAGACGGCGAAAATAAGGGCGCTATATAAATCTATAAAAAATCAACTATGCTATATTACGTTTGTATTTTAAATCGAGAATGATAACAATTGATTACTCATTATTTTCCACACTGTACTTCATTGTAGAAACTTTTTAAAAATATTATAGGTTTTATATTAGTATAAAGCAGTAAACCAGACCAATAAAAGAAAACTTACACAAATTGAAGTAATTTTATCTGAATATTTGTAAAACTACCAAATATCAAGAATTTTCGTCCTTACTAATAATTGAAATGAGTGTATTAATCCTTTTTCTTTAATCTAGTTTTATTGATATCAAGTTTTTTCACTAATAAATATGTACTATATTACTCAAAATAATCGCAGAATGTCATTTTAAATGGGAATGTAGTATTGCCATAATAATAATTGCTTATTTCTTGAAATCGAATGATATTCTTGAACTATTGCATTATTGCAAAGATTTTTGTTGTAAAAATTACTTAACTTATGACAGTTAATTTCCAGTCGTTTACCACTGTGCAGTTATAAAGATTGTACGACATATTTTGTTGTACAGAGTGTCCCAAATTGCTTGTCCTCTTATATAAAGTACCCTTATTTGAGGGTTTAGAGAAAAACTGATTCAGGTGTCGTTTGCTCTGTTTTGGTGTTTAGTTCATGTGCGCTGGAATCACTTTTCTATCATTTATCGTTTTCGCTCTACAGGGTGATTTTCAAAAATTGCCGATTTCTTTTTTTGTCCGTAACTTCTTTGTTTTTATTCGAATCAAAAAATGAGGCAGTTTTTCCTGGGGATTAAGAATTTGAGATCAAATTCCGTCTATAGTTATTTGTTTTCAAGATATTCCCAATAACTTTGATTTTTCTCACGGAAGTCATAGTTGGCTATGTATGGCATAGCTTTATTAAGATGAAAATTAGCTCTTCAATTATATATCATATGTCATACCTATTCCGATAAATGCGATAGTTATGCGCTTTTTACTAAAAAGAAATGAATAAAAATCTGGGTAGCTATGATTTTTGACATAAGTCTACTGTCATAATAAATAATCAATCATCCAGCATTGAAAATAAAATAGTTTTCGGAAATTGACAACATTTCTGCAAATTAATTTTTTTATGATTGACTTTAACGGCAGTTTATGATTAAAAAATAAAATTACAGAAACATTATTGATTTTCAATATTTTCCAAAATTTTCACTTGATAATTGATCATAGATAGTTTAAAACAGTAAATTTGATGTCAAACTTTTTATTCATTTATTTTCGGTAAAATGCGCATAATTATTGCATTTGTCGAAATAAGTATAACATATGCTATATCATTGAAAAGCTATTTTTTCTCTCTAAAAAACTATGCCATAGCCAACTATGAGTTCCGTGAGAAAAATCAAAGTTATTGGGAATATCTCGAAAACAAATGACTGTAGACGGAATTTGATTTCAAATTATTAATCCACATGAAAAACTGCCTCAAGAAGGTGTTTTTCATTTTTTGATTCAAGTAAAAACAAAGAAGTTACGGGCAAAAGAAGAAATCGGCCATTTTTGGCAATCACCCTGTAGAGTGAAAACGACAATTGATAGAAAGGTGATTCCGGTGCATACCAAACACCAAAAAAGAGCAAAGGACACCTACATCAGTTTTTCTCTAAACACTCAAATAAGGGTACTTTATATAAGAGAACACCCTGTACACAGAGAAAAATATTTTCAAAATTTCAATTAAATTACAAAAAAATGAAACGTATAAAAATAAATTTGTGTAAATTGACAATATTTGTAAAATTTAAATTAAATATATCAGGTAGTCTCTCTTTCCTGTAATATTACTTGAATATTTGTAAAATGTGTTTTTGTAAAATCACATATTTTATTGAAAGAAGATTATTTTGTTTTCGTAAATGCGAATTTTTGAAATTTGATCAATGAGCAGCCAATTATAATAGTAAATTTATTTATTCTTAAAAAAGTGGTTTTGTTTATTCCTTTCTACAGTGTTTTCTAAGTTAAATAAAAAATGTTAGTTATTATAGAATGTTTTGAGTAGATAAATAATTAATTATAATTTTTTCTTTCCTTACGACTTATCCTCATCTAGGCATTCTCATAATTAATAGCTATCTTCATTTGTCTTCATGTCTATTATTATCATGAAAATTGTTATAAAATCGTTTGATTATTTGATAGCTTGACGACAAACAAATTAATATTTTACAAGTAGAAACGATAACAAGAATTTAAACCCGAACGACTGTAAACAAATATTAAGCGATAAAATAAGAAGTTTTAATTAAGCATTTAGAAGACGTTTATATATGACGAAATTACATGCCGATAAATTAACAAGTAGGCTACAGAATTTGAGCAAATGAAAGCTAACAAGGACCATTAAACAAGTGAACATCTTGATAAAAGCAAGCGGTCTATGTCAGGATGGACGGCAGAGAAAGGGCATAAACATTAATTTTAACCTAACAGCACGACTTTACCACCGAGATATCAGATTACACGTGGTTCTCAGAAAAAACCGACCATTTAAATGTTCAAAGTTTAGTGTCGTCTGTGATTAAGTGGTCAATATTCCAAAAATTCTCCATTTAACCCTGTGGTTCTTGTTTCTTACTTTTTTCTTATGACTTAATTTGCTGTTTAGTAATGTTTTATGTTTGGATTAATTAAGACAACATTTTTTATATATTACTTTATATGGTGTTTCACTTATCCAATTATAAAATAATCATATCTAAAATTAAATTACCTGGGTACAGAACTTGAATTTTCAACTCAATTGACTGTTTGCATTGCAACATAAAAGTATACAGGGTGATTCAAAATTAGCTACCGAAAATTGAAGGCATGCTTAGAAATCACCTGAAATGAGGATTTCTATTATTGAAAAATTCAAATTTTAATGTCGAAATTTTCCAAATTTTCTCTAAATTTGAACTTATTTGGAAACACTGGTATTGTAGATGGCAAACTATTACCAAACTGTTTGCCGTAACGAACCCCCTGTGTAGCTAGATATGGGGCGATCAGGCCTTTTTTCAGGTATAACAGAGAACAGAACAATAGTTCGAAACCAACGACGGATCTGTGAGTAAATTTATGTCACTGACCGGTTGACAACTGGCACGCTCTCATTTATGATGCTCAAAATGTAGAACATTTGTAACTTTTTTATAACACTGTTTATAACGACCAGTTAAAATTTCGGTAACTAATTTTGAATCACCCAGTATAGACGACGTTTTGTTTGAATTTTGTTTTAATTTCTTTGTACAGAAATTTCTTTCAACGTTCGACAATAGTTTTTTTTTATTGTTTTAAGAACATCAACTACGAGCGTTGTAATCCGATATAATGAAATATTATCACCTTTAATTAGAATGATCACCTGAGACTTTTGTCGATGCGGTATGTTTCTCCTGTACCAATACAATGAATAGAACAGTAAATTAATTTAAATTTGAAAAAGCACCAAAATAGGCCGCTGAACGCGAATTAGTAGATCTGCTAAACTTGATGCACCACTTTATATTTTTATTCAAGGAAAGTATTTTTAATTTCTTCTTATTTAAATTTATAACCGCTTTTTTATAATAATACTTTATTCCAATTCTCTATATTTCTGCAAACAAATTTATCTTCATCAGGATAAATACTCTAAATGAAAAACTATTTGTGAGAATAAAAATTGTTTTGTAAATAGCTGTAGAAATATTTGACTTCGTATATTTTCTTATTCTTATTATTGATTTCAAATATTCTCATTACTAAACTAAGACTAAACCATTCAACAAATTATTTCAAGAAATTCTCATTCAAAATTTCATCATATTTGTTTGAAAAAAGTGTGAATATGAAACCATAAAAATCAAAATTGATTCAAATGCGTGTAATTATAAAAGCGATATGCAATATTTTTCAAACAACTATAATGAAGTTTTGATTAGAAACTTCTCCAATTAATTTGTTAATTGGTTTGATCTCAGTAGAGGAAAGATCTATCTGTACTTAAAGTCAAATATGCCTATAACTATTGACATAACAATTTACATATTCACAAACAATTTTTATTCTATTCCATTTATACAATATACATATTCTAACTGAATTTAAATATAGTATTATTACAAAAAAGCGTTCATAATTCTAAATCTAAATTCGTTCTCTCTGAATCTCAACTTCTGCAACGTGTATTTGATTTTTTTCCCTCTACTTAGTAGGTACTATTTTAAATACTCAGTAATTCTTCGTAAATAAAATCTGCCCTACTGTATATAATATTCTATGGGTCTTATAGATACTTATCAGTAAATATCTAGACATCACGACAATAAATTCCAAAACTATTATGTAAAATTATTTGGTAATAAATGAGAGATGATTTTAACCCGGAGCATTATTAAGGTTTATGAGTCCCTATCTGCATAGAGGGAAGCTGTAACCTAGCAACACAACGTCTCTTAGCAACCAGATTGATCGATAAAACCGCGGTGGGACTCAAAATGGACGCGGATTATCATAAATGCACCCCGTTTTATGTACCCCCTCCCCCTTTTAAGCGATTGGCTCCACTAAAACGCGATATAATTATTATGTGTTTAGCCTCGCATATGGGGATTAGGGCTGGATTTTACTCTAATGCTTTGAGAATGTGTTTCACTACATAATTTCACAATTCCTAAGTTAATTATGCTGATGGTTTTATTAGTGCGACAGTTATTGAGTAAATTTACTAGATAAGTTCGTTAGCTAACTATATTAATATTTTTTATAAGTAGATGAGCTCAAACGGATTTGAAACTAAACAAAACGTGTGTATGCTTTAATAAATTGACATTTTCAAAGTAGATACACCCAAAATTAAAGATTATAAATATCTATGAAATGAAAAAATATTATTTCATCAAATAAATTTGAACCAGACACGGAAAATGTGTTTGGTTGAATAATCTTATAGATGTTCAAAAAACAAATTTTATTTTTAATTTTATAAACAATTCTCATTGATAAACATCCCCAACGAAGAGAATTTAATTTGTCGAAACGTAGAATGAAAATAAAGTTATGAAAAAGACATAAATAAACGTTTCTGATTCTTAAATAAACAAGAGAAATCGTAATTACAAAATTAAAAAAAAACCAATTTCTTGGCTTCGCTTCATGGCTGATAAATTCTACTTTGTACGTTTTCCAGCAAACTCTACATTCACCCGGCAAAGTAATGTTTCCATTGAAAGAAAGTTAGCTCGACTGTGGTGGAGCTAAGTTGCAAAGAAAAAGTTTTTCCAATCGGGTACTCAGTCAAAAATATACAAGGGAAAAGTTGATAAGTCTCTACAAAAATGATCGACGTTTCGAAAAATTTTGTTGTCTTCTTCTGGATCTACAATTTAAAATAAATCTATCTCAATAGAATTACAATCTAATTTTTTTACATTAAAATATAAAAATATCAAACAAGTACTTTCTAAAACTATTAGCAAAACTGTTACAAAAAAGTAAGGTTATGTCATTACACCAAGCAAAATTTTTTAAAAGTTACATTAAAATCAGCAAGAGAAGTAAACAACATCAAAATGTATTAATATGTATGTGTGCAAAAACATGTCCATGGATTGAAAGTGCATGAATTAAATAATTGCCAAACAAGCAGAATGTCAAAACATTGCCACCTGTTGCAAAACAAAAAGCTAAAAGCATGTCTATGCCAAAAGCCAGGGGCAAGAACAGAGCGGGAAATTTGAAAATTTATATCTACTTGAAAATAGACAAGTATCAAAACGTGACTGGAAAAACTGTAAAAAAATTTTTTTAATTAATTGAAAAGAAAGGTATAGATTAGACTCAGGGCCTTGCGTATCTGTTCAAAAATTTAAAGAATTGTGGTGTTTGTTGCATCAAAACGGTGCTGACTCAGGGCTGTGTTGCCCTAGGTTTGTTTTTCAGATCATTTTTATGTTGTGCAATTCTTTTATCCAACTTTTGTGAGGTTTGGCCAATGTAAATCTGATTGCATTTGCATTTCAAATTGTAGATCCTGAAGAAGACAAAAAATTGAATTTTATATTTAAAATCAAAAAATTCTTCAACAATAATATGATATAATGTGAAATCTTGGCTACTAGGGTAGTTGGCGGGCCATCTCAATTGAAAATGTAATATAGTTATCATATAATTTTAATAATATGGCAAAAATTAGACTGAATTTTTTTTTTCATTCGTTCATTCTAATAATTTTCTACATTCATTTTAATTAAAATATTTTATAAATGAGTCGCGCGACCAGGTGCATTTTTTCTTTGCAGTTATCCCACAATAAAAAGCATTGTTACCTCATTGTAATTATGTCTGGTTAACACTTCGGGTTACACATGTCGACATTTTGTTCGTTACAAAGAGACGTGGGAAAATCGTGTTTTTAAACACCTCTAACAAGGTCTAAGATTAATTCCTACATCGTCAGGCTACCGCAATAATTAAGAATAAGAGTTATATAATGCTGATGTATATGAAGATTTATTGTGAATTACTGTGATATTGTTTTAATTTATTATACCAACTTGGGACTATGGGTGTTTGTTATATGAATATCATGATATTTTGAAATATTTCCTATAGGCAAATCTATGTGCCTGTGTAAAAAATCCTAGTTTTCCAAATATCTGGGTTGCACTATAATTTATTCAGAAAATAATTGTAAAGGATTTGTAATTTATAGGTATTTCAGCATTATGAACTTGTTAGTTGATACCATGGACCTATAATATATATATATATATATATATATATATATATAATAATAATAGTATTATAGCTCCATGGTTGATACCTCTTTATAACACAATAACTTTGTTCTAAAATTAATGAAATACTGCTGAAAATAATTCAAAGTTCTATGATAAATTAAAAATAATAATAATAATTATTATTATTCTCCCACTTGGGAGAAAATTCAAATTTTAGAACTGTAGCCGTCACATCTCTAAAATTTTAATAATGCCATATACAGAGGTAGCCAAAACGACTATTTCGAAAAATAAAATAAAAAACTAAAGCACTGCGTATTAAGAAAGTTTGAAACCATGGTCACCGTAATGCCAGTGCCAGTTCGAATCACATTCATCAAAATTTCAAGATCTTTTTCATTTCTATTTCTACAGGGTGTCTCATTTATTCGACAGAGTAGAATATATCAGGAACAGAGCACTATATGCAAAACTAATACGCGAAAAAAATTTTCAATTTTTTTTTAAATTAGTTTGTACTAGGTATAGGGCGTGTTGAATTGATGCTTCGCCAAACCTCAACTTGGTTTTCAAAATAGATTCCCATATATTTTATTGACAATTTGATTGAATTCCCGAAGAAATTCCAATTTGACTGTCGAAAACATTACTAGAGAAAACTTGACAGTTTTCAAGACATTTAATATTTTTCAGAATATTCTGGTTTTTACGTATCAATTCATTTCGTGGCAGCATACTACTTACATACGTATACGTGAATATACTTGCTATTCTAAGGAACATCAATTTCAATTGAAATATAAAAAAAGGGTCCTCAAAAAATTAAATTAAAAAAAATCAAGAAATGCCTATGATCGTGTGACTTTCAAAATTTCTCGCATGAAAGATTTTTTGAAACTTTTCGATTAGAATATTGTGACTATTAAGCGTCCAAGGTGACCGTACGTGCGGTTTTTCTAAATGGCGATTACTACCCTGGCAAGAATTTACACTGGATGGGTCGCGCTAATTAACATAGCTAATGATAATGATGTCTCAATTATTGCATTTCTTTAAAGGGCACGGAATTCTTTAATCATGCCAACCAACAACAACATTAATTTGAGCATAAGCTGCTTGATATAAAGTAAAATTGCTCTCATTATCCAGGGAGAAGTGATACACCAGTTCTTATAATTTAATTAAATATGAACAAAAATCACTTGAAATGCATATTCATTATGAGTAAAGCTATTTAAATGCATGTAATCTGATTTTTGTACTGCTATTGAAATAGTAGTTTTACTAGTTCATTTCCAGATCAGTGATGACCCACTTCATTCACTATTATATCATAATAAGTAATAAAATCATACATCGTCGTTGGCGTAAGATTTTCATGTGCAAAGTATGTAAAGTACATACACAATAAAGCAAGAGTTGAAGTACTTCTTCATTAATTTTCGCAATTTTCGGAAGTTAGAGAATCATTGCCAAGTGTTATTGTCAATTCAAACCTATTTTTTAAACAATATTGTGAAGCAAAACTCATTTGAAGCCAAATAGGTTTCTATTGCCCATTTAAACTATTCGTTCAATAATTCATACTACAAGTATCGAAACGTTGTAGCTGTTTTAATAAAATTACCGAGGAAGTCCTCCAACCCATGTTGTGTTGTATATTAACCACTTCATTACTTGGGAAAAAAGAATTATATCTTGCACATATCAACAATTTATGCACTGACAATGAATTATTGCAAAACTAGAAGATAACCAGGAGTGGAGACATTTATTTTTGACATTTGTTTTCCTCAAAACTTTGGATGTATTTGTGAAATGTTGCAAATTGACGCTATTATTAGTCAAACTGTAGGAATTGAACAATAGTACGTACATTAAAGTATAAGTGGATAAAACGGGCTTTCAAGCACGCGCGAGTTTTCGACCACGACGGCGTAGCCGGAGTGGTCGAAATAGAGCAAGTTTTTGAAAGACCAGTTATCCACGAATACGATACGCTATTTTGTTTTATTGGTACGTTTTGAACTCATAAAAATGGGAATAGGAATTAAAATAAAATGGTTTAATTTGTGATGCGACATCAGTATACCCTTCGTTGTCAAGGAAATGAAAAAAACAAAAATTATATTTGCATTCCGTCGTAAGATTAATTTGTTACCGCAGCCGCAGTTGTTACTGATTGGATATTGAAATGAGTTCCAACCATTCTAACATTGTGGTTGACATTTAAACTTGACATTTCCCGGGTGGTTGTCATGGTGACTTGAAAGCACGTGTTTTTTAAAATTCGAAATAAACCCGCTGGAGCGGTTTTTAAACAAGCAAAATAGTGTACCTTTAAAAAATAAATGTATTTATACTTTTGAAGTTAAAGCTAATAATTTATTATGCTCACCGGTGATGCTCTTATTTGACGTCTTGTTTTGGAGTACGAGAACCTCAGGTGGTGAGATGTGAATTATTTCTGAAATACTTCAATATATGACTGCTCAAAGAAACTGCTGAAATTTAACCAATCAATAAAAATAGAGAGTTTTAGCACTATCACTACGTTATACGATACCCGATACGTTATATGATATACTCACGTGACTACGATACGAAAAGATCCCATATCGTATCGCTTAAAAAAGAGTTTTAGCACTACCATTTTCATTCGTTAAACCGTTGAATGAGTAATTACTCATTCAACGGTTAAACGTTACACGAATCTTTTGTAACACTGCTAGAAATCTTCGTTATTTATCGCAATTTCCAACGGGTTTTTGTTTCTGTCACGTGACTATTAGTGTATAACGTATAACGTTTGATGCGTGCTAAAACTCTCTAATTTTATAATTTATTTACTTACAAGAAAATGTTAACTTGACGCATTTGTGCATTGAATCGCACGTAGTTTATAACTTCACTTTTTGGAATCACATAAGTATGTGAACTACTGCTGTTCAATGAAGTCAACAAAAAGTAAAAAAATAACTCAACTTCTTTCAATAGTAGACCAAATAAACGTATGTTTTCGAACAATTAATTATACGGTTTCAAACATGCGGTATCTTCTTTTAAAATAAAAAATACCTTGTGTAAAATTGAGGGTTTTGACGTATAGAAACCAAAGGCTCAGACACCACTGATTAAGAGTTTCTTTCATCTTGGAGCAAATAACAAAAATGTTTTACAAGGGGTTACCTTTGTACCCTGCTCCTGAGGTAACTCAGGAGCAGAATCAACTACTCCCAATTTCCCTTTTCACAGTCAAATATCCAAGCTATAGCTTAAAGTTTGTTGTTATAAGTTTCAAAGTTGAACTTGGCTGATATCAGATAAAAAATTATCACCACGAATAACTAGGAAAACACATGATTATGTATTTTTCCGTCCCATTTCCTTTTTCCTTCTGAACGAGCCAATAAAAAGGGAGAATCTCCTTTATGCAAAACTCGATCGTTTTATTTTATATTGAAGTCTATTTCCAATGACAAATAGTAAACACAAAGGAAATAGGAAAAGGTCCAGGATTTGTATTTCCCCCGTGACTCGAACCTTTTTCTTTTCGACATTATTTTCATTTATCATTTGCCCCGCACCGAACGACTATAATATTTTAAAATATTCGACACTTTTACACGTTTATGTTTTCCATAAAGTTTCAGCTTTTTTACATCTCCGTCACAGCCTACCTTATATCTTTATGTGATCTGCATATTTGAGAGCACGGTTATACGACTGGCACATAATCTTATGAATATTTTTCATGTTCATTATATATTTATTACTTGTAAACGTATATGGTTAATAAAAGCACCTATAGGTTGTAAAAGGGGAGCGTATATATTTACACTGCATTTGAAAATTCTAATTTACGTCTGTAAGTTTTAGTTTGTATCACAATTTATCGACTGTAAAATACCTTTCTGATTGTTACAAAATTAATTTTAAGACTGTAAGAATTATAGTTAACTACGTAACCGACACATGCACTTGCGTGTTCTTTCTAGAGTATGATTCGAAGCTTCCCGGGCTACCGTCAATATTTCAAGAATACACTGTGGGTAGGCACATATGTGTTATAGCCATGGTCAGTTGGTGACGTTTCATCCACAATTGCATGGGAAATCTTCAAGGCGCAAAGGTACTAAAATTAGGGCACATTGGTACTAAAAAAGGCTGTGTTCTAAGGTATATCTGCGAACTGAACCCCTGCAAGTAGGACCAGTCTGCTTGTTTTGACCTTCAAAGATCAACTAACAATAAAACAGACTGCTATGCCTTAGAGTACCTCCGCGAACTGAACTCTTTCAGAACAAGAGCAGTCTTCTTGGTTCTTGGAAGCAAGCTTACAAATGAAGATGTAAACCAAAACTGCATAGCTGAGCTTCTGACTTTTGAAATAAAGAAAATTTTGCAAGGAAGAACCACTCTTTCATTCTTAAAATTTACCACCTTGCAGTGGACATCTCAACTTCAAAATTATATGATAAGTACCAGAGTACAAAGGAAAAACTGGCCTGTAAGTTTTCATTTTGCTGCTGAGGTTTTTCACTGTGCTCCATTAAATCCTTATGTGAGCCTGACCTGGCTCTCCATACATTCATTTTCATCTCCCTTTTGACGTAAACAAAAGATATGTAGTTTTTCTCTTTTCTTGAAGTATTGAGTTAAGGTGGATGTGGGTGGAAAATGACGTTGCCATAAGTCTATGCTTCAATAATAAATTTATATTGGATTTTTGAAACATTTCTATGACAGTTATGAAAATTCCAAAAAATATAACGTAATTGCTGCGTTCGTTGGATCGCTCACAACCCATAAATTTTGTCAGACGCATGCGTGGATGTTAATTCTTCGTTTTGGGAATCAAAAACCTCTGATCACTAACTATTGGTTTGCAAAATATGTGTTATAAATCTTAGGCCGGTCAGAAGTATTCGCAGCTTAGAGCACTGACTTATTGCCAGAAACAACTGGATATTGTACGGATAATTATACGGAAATTATCATGGAAGAAAAAGAGCTTTTATTTTTGTCATATGAGTAGGATCTGCTGTTAATCATTCCACTGACTAATAACAATTAATCATCGCTTATGGTACTTATTACAAAGTAAGAAATACATTCAGTTTAAAGACAATAATTTTCGAAGAGGTTATGTGCAATGTTTAGTTAATTGATATATTTGGGATATTGAAAGCATTCCATCCCTTTCTCATCTGAAAATTCTACGTTCGTGTCAACTTGAATTTTTGAATAGCGTAAATTAATCTTTGGAAGTGAGCAGCCTATATTATGATTAATAATATAGGGGAAAGTAGTAGTACATATTTTTCAAGGTAAACCAAAAATAAAGGCGATTAGTTCTAATACATTTATTTATCTAACTTTCCTCATACTTAAAATCAGAAATTATTTGAGGTTTCATCAAAATATTTCTTTTTCTTTGAAACCTTACAAAGTGATCATCTTGTAGACCTCTATGGGTAAGATGATCCCTATGATGGGGGTAAGATGATCATAGGGATCATCTTATCCTCATTATAAGTGAACAAATATTTTTATGAAGAAAAGGGTTATAAAAAACAAAAATACACAATAGTGAAACATATTCTTTATTTAGAATAATCATACATTTTACTCATGTTAAGTTTTTAGTCAAGTTAGGTAATAAATTTAACAAAATGAACAGTCAGATGATTTCAAAAGCCACAAATGCAAAAACAAAACTACATTAAGCATTATCAGATCAATCTGAATATTCTATTCCTTTCTGTTGAATACCTAATTAAGCGACCAAATCTTTCAAACGTAGCAAAAAAAACATTTATAAATGAATAACGTTTATAACTTATTCACCCTCCTTAGAAGTTCAAAAACCTTTCGGCAGGTGCTGTGCTACATATTGTTTAAAGTATTTGAGATTTACAATTTACCAAAAAAATGAAACTAAAATTGCATAAATAATAAAATCTATTAGTTGGATAATTTCTTGCCCGATAGATAATATATTAGAATAATCAAATTCGTGGGATTTTCGAGGCATATTTT
>JAUIMX010000321.1:0-12896 GCA_033557805.1 Phaenonotum sp. SLE1380
ATTTTCAGACAAATCGATGCAGTTTTACAGATTTCGGAGGTAAGGCACTATTTTCATCTTGAATGACTGGACTAAAGGTACTGATACTATTGGTGAAAATTATGTTCCAAATGTGTGTAATGTGGAAAAACTATAGTTGATTAACAATTGTTCCAGCTTTAATATCATGATTATTGTTAGGAATAAGAGTTAGGAATGGTTTCAAATGATTTTTTTTTTCTGAAACAGCAATCAACGACGCTAAGCTCCGAGGCCGCACTACTGACTCAACCTGTATGAAAATTTTTTTAAGGCTGTATATTCGTATACATATTTTTAAATTTCGTTGTCACACTCAACACATTAGTAAAGATATTAATAATACAAAGCTATATAATATTGATTTTTCAAGTTTTAACATTGGCGTTGCTAGTAAAAAAATTACCAAGCCTTTCTTCAGTTTGCGTGGAACTTTCGGAAGCTGAGGATTAGTTTGATCTACCCGAGGGACTGGGACTTGTAGGGTACTCGAGCGTTTTCTTTGTTTTTTTTTTATCGAGAAGTCTATAAGAACAATTGTTTGGAACTTTGACAACAAATGTTTTGTGATAGTTTAGACCACATCCTTCAAGATTTAAGCCTTGGCGAATAAGAATAGTTACATCAGAAGTAGAAGTTTTTCCTTAGAGCACCACTTCAATTAATGTTTCGTCAGTGACCCTCAGATGATGAATTAATGAATTGAAGAATGTTATTGGAATTAGGTATATTAGTGTCTTAATAGTAAGAGACGATCTCCAATCCTATATTAATACCGTAGTCTGGTATTCAACTATTTATAAAAATCACAGCAAGATTTTTCAACATCTTGAGACCCAATGAAGATTGTGTAACAGATACAGCGTCGCTTATCAACTCAAATTGGAAGAGCGATTTCAGGGCCATACAATTCCATTATAAAGTTCTTTTTATTCGCTTATAGCATCACTCTACTAAATGAAATTCTATCGCAAGTAGCAATGATGTAAAGGAGCTGTATGTGAAAAATCAATTTCAGAAGTTCCACACATTTACAATAAACCAACAAAATTCAGTGTTTCTGAGGTCGTTTGAAGATGACATATTGACACTCGGTTGAAAAATGAGAGAAAGATGATAACAGTTTTATAAAAGGTAAACTACCAGGTGTCCAAAATGTATGGAAACCCTGGAATAACTCTGTAGGAAAGCTCTGCGCAGATAAATAGTTCATACAAAAGTTTTGTGACTTTGCCTTGGCTATCCAATGCTAACGTTGAATTTGACCTTGGCCATGACCTTCAAGGTCATATCTTGGTCAAGATCATTTTCTTAAATAGAACCCTCCAATTTTTATTACAGATTTGGAAAGAGCGGAAAATTTTACGTTCGAATATGACCTTGATCATGACCTTGAGTGTCACGTCAAAATCAAATTATGAACAAAAATTATAAACTAACGAAGGTATGGGAACCTGTCACTTATGGCAAGGTGTATTATCCCGGCCAGTAGAGACAAGAGATTCTACCTCAGACATTTCAGGAAAGTATTCAATCACAACAATAGTTCAAAATGTCTCCCATTAACTATTTAGCACTGTCCCACACGAAAATAAGAGTTTACAATTGTTCATAATTTGACCTTGACATGACAGTCAAGGTCATAGTTATGGCCATATTCGTACCTAAAATTTTCCGCTCTTTCCAAATCTGTATTAAAAATTGGGGTTTTCCATTTAAGAAAATCACCTTGACCAAAATATGACCTTGGAGGTCATGGCCAAGGTCAAATTCAAAGTCAGCATTGGATAGCCAAGAAAAAGTTATGAAACTTTTGTATGAACCGTCTTTCTCCAAAAAGCTTTCCTATAGAGTTATTCCAGGGTTTCCATACATTTTGGACACCCGGTATATTATCATAAAGTGATAATCGTTTGATACTATTGATGCGATTCATCATATTTCCCAAGACTTAAATTTTAAGGTAAGTACTCCGGAAACGCAGAAAATACCAATAGCAAAGATGCACTGTTTACTGATAGTAGGACTAGAAGGGACAGCATATAAGTTGCACACGCATAGGTTGCCATCTGATACAATCGTAAGAGAATCACTGTATCGCATCCCCAATGAAATGAAATTATTGAATTTGATTGGTAAACAATACAGAAAATTATTGGGTACGAGTATCAGATAGTGAAAATTCTCAGAATAAAATGACCGGTTTAGTTTTAAATATTGATTAATTATGAGAGTTATTTTTTATTGTTTTAATTTATTCGTAATGCAAGGTGCCCTCTAAACTCGAAAAATAATTTATATTTATACAATTCGTTGAAAAAAAAACAAGGTTGTTATATAAACTCCCCAAAAATTTGACAAGCCCGTAAAAGTTTGTCCATACATTGCAAGAAAAAACAGAAATCATTAGCATACCAAAAGTGAAAAAAAGATGCAAAATATTGCCTCGGTTAGTGTTACAAAGTTCTGTGACATAACACGGTGCATCAGCATAAAAAAACGTGTATTTCTAGAAATATCATCTCTAGTAACATTTGACTATTTCCCAACGATTCGTTCAGTATGCCAGTGTTACCAATCAACCTGTTAATAGCGTAAATATTCCGAAAAGTCAATCTTCAAGGATAACCACTTTTCGTGTCGATCCTAGCTCGTGAAGATGCACAGATTTGAATGGCAAATATGCCGGATTTTTTGCCAATGCTAGCTTGATTTACTGTCATTGTTTTCGTTATGGTTTTGTTTTTCGGCGGTCGTGTGTCTAGTAGGCCATAAAATACAGTATTTCCGCATTCTCACCAAATGCTATTCAATAGGCTAATAGTAATGCTTATCATTCACGACGGTGTCCATTTCCCTTTGACGCTAAGGTATACGAACGTTATTTGGTACAGTTTGTTGAATCGTATTTTTTGTTTCAATTGTATAATTACTACATACGAAAAATACTCATCCACTTCTTTTACTTTAATTCAAAACTCAGTGAACATTCTCATATATTTATTGCACCACTCTACATCCTAAATTAGTGATGTAATTTTGCAATTTAATAGAAGTAACCAACCTCAAACTGTTCAAGTTGTCATTCATAAGGCTTTCCGGTAACAGGACATGTCTTGACGGAAAAAATTAGGCAGTTTCGTTATTCACTCTCTGTATTGTGATTCAAAGATTAATTTGTACATGTGACATTGCCCCAGATTCGGAAAGATGGCAACCTTGCCAACAAAATGCAAAATAAGTAGAAGAATTTGAAGGATTTTCCTACATATTCGGTTGTAATACATGTTAATTTCGTCGCTAATTAGAAAATTTCAAACGAACTAATTAAGAATCACTGTAATAATACCTAGGAAGTTCAATGAAGCAAGAAAAAGAAGCAATTCCGTTATTTGGTTCTCAATCCTTTGTTTCCTCAGTCTATTCCACGCAATTTTCGTTCCTCTTTTTAGCAGCAAATTATTTTTTAGATATAAGTTTATTAAGTTGAGATATCGCAATTTTGTTACATTGTTCGAGCAGTCTCAACTAAAAATTGTGCGTCTTACTAATAAAATTCAATAACAATATTGGAATTGTTTTGCCATTAGAAATAAAGTAGAAATTATCGGGAGTAAGCATATCAGGAAGTGGTTTTAAATTGTAGAAATTCATTGGAGAAACAAAAGACAGGCTTTACTGGTCAATTGCAGATGGCGTAGACAAGAATTGGATCAAGGTAGTCCAGATCTGGCTTATATGTGTAAGTATGTCCAGCTTGTGTCGGGTGTGGTTTGGTTGAATCAAGTAAGACATGGTTTATTCGTTGCGTTTGTTCTTGTATGTACTTATCAAAAGAATGCTGTCTACAGACTGTCTCAGAGAATTTGTTTCTTACGTAAATTTCACTTATTATTATGAATAAAAGTCATCGTATTATTGAATACAAATAAATGATGCTGAAAAAATCAATAAATTGCTTAACTTTATTCAAAATGCTATAGGCGATGAACAATTTTGTCAAATTTAACACTAAGCTATTACATATATGTATAAATACAAAATACATAATGTAATAAACAACATAATAGTGGAATAATAGCGTGGAGTTCAAGTCACATCTGATAAGTACACGTATCATGCAAACACAGTCACAAGAATGTATAGATGAAATCCACTAAATATCAATATAAAAAGAGGTATTTAAATTTAAGCATGCAAATAAAAAAATAGTTGAAATTTGAACGTAACGAGTGGATAAAATCAGGTGTGTATATAAAAAAAATAAATAATAAAATTGTGAATATAAAACAGATATGTAAATATAAAAGGTACAAATAAAACTAAAGTGAAACAAATGTAAATATAAACATAAAAGCATTCATTAGTCATCATTCTAAGAATATACAGCACCAAATTCGTCATATATGTAAAATACGCTTTTAAACAGGTAATTTTTCTCTATGGGCTCCAACTCAAACAAAAGATTAAAATATCTCAAAGAGCCAAATATAAAAAAAAACTTCCATTGTAATTATAGCGATGTGCCTGGTATCTGTATCCGTAAATGATCCGCCAAAAATCGAGATCTGTATCAGTATTCGAGAAATTTCGAGACGGATCATTTATTCTATACTTGTTACTAGGTAGTCCTTAATAGCTAATTATAAATTCCAATAACAAAATTTATTCAATTTTAATTAAACCATAGTGCGAGGGTGGTCTGTTTGGTAGAGCTCTTGGACTGCCATCTATGTCACCTCAGCACAGCTGGTTCAAAACCCAAAGTAAGGTGTTCCTTTATTTATAATAAATTTACACCTTGCTAGGATGAGAACTGTAGGTTAAAATAGATTTAGAAAAGCGCCCAATAGGCCTGATGGGCGATAAAGTGGCGCTATATAAATCAATTTAAAAAAAGATGAATTTATTCTTCTACCACAACTAATTATAAGCAATGTTCAATTAGAAATAGAATTTTTAGGGCATTTGGCTAATTAAAGAGTAAATTTATTAGATGTATCTGTATAAAAGTTTCGTGCAAATAAGTATAGAGGTCCCCGTCTGTTATTATTAGGTAAATTCATAAGACTAAAATACCTATGTGACGGAAATGAAATAAATGCAGTAGCATATGTGTACTGTATTCACAGTGTTCATTTAAAAACGAGCCACCTTGAATACCTTTCTTTACAATTGAATTTTAAGAAAAATGTCAAAACAAGTCAATTTCCTTTCGGAGGGGAATAACTTTTAGTAAAGTATACTACCAAGAAAATGAAACAAATGCAGTAGCATATGTGTACTGTATTCACAGTGTTCATTTAAAAACGAGCCACCTTGAATACCTTTCTTTACAATTTAATTTTGAGAAAAATGTCAAAACAAGTCAATTTCCTTTCGGAGGGGAATAATAATGCAGTAGCATATGTGTACTGTATTCGCAGTGTTCATTCTAAAACGAGCCACCTTGAATACCTTTCTTTACAATTGAATTTTAAGAAAAATGTCAAAACAAGTCAATTTCCTTTCGGAGGGGAATAATAATGCAGTAGCATATGTGTACCGTATTCACAGTGTTCATTCAAAAACGAGCCACCTTGAATACCTTTCTTCACAATTGAATTTTAAGAAAAATGTCAAAGCAAATCGATTTCCTTTCGGAGGGGACTAACTTTTAGTAAAGTATACTGCCAAGAAAATTGACATGTCTCGGCATTCTTTATAAAAACTGCATATCACAATATTATGAGGGAGAAACAATGTTATGAGGGAGAAACGTAACAGACATCACCCCCCATGTAAAACTGAACATCCAGTATCTTCTAAATGAATCGCACGATTTTAAGAATTTAAACGTAGAAATGTAAGGAATTTAAAAGCCTCTCATATGAGGTATGACAAGACCCCTATTGCTATTTGAGATTTTTAAGTCGGTGGTAGTGGAGGGAAACGGGTTGCAGTTAGAGGATGGCATATCTTACTAAAAGTTATCCTCCTCCGAAACAAAATTGACCTGTTTCGGAATTTTTCTTGAAATTTAGTAGTAAAAAAGTTATTCAAGGTGACTCGTTTTTAAATTAACACAGTGTATAACTTTAATAATGATAAGATAGTAATTAATATTGGGAAATTGATAATTATTAGATAAAATTCAGAAAACCTCCCTCTGAAACCTTAATTTATAACATATCCCAACTAGATAGAGTAAGTTATGAGAAAAAGTTCTTTCTACGAACGTGATGTATTAAATTAACAAAAAAAAAAATAAACGACTGATTGCAGATTTATTTTCTGTTAACGGAATTAAAAATAAGAACGAAGTTTAACGTCAAATTAACTAGTTTTAGAGATATTCTCGATCCTCAGAATCCGATGATAGTTGAATTTTTCTGAACTACGGACTCTTCTTGAGTTTTCATGAAAAAATTATTTCTTTTCTATTCCAAATGTGGGCGTTATAAGAAAACAAAATAATGCCTGCAAATTGGGAATTTTCTAAAAAATACGAAATATCTCGATAACGGCCAACTTTAGAACACTATTAGTATTTCTAAATAAAGTTCTATTGAAATTTGATAGTGTATCTAAATTTTGAATTAAATATAGGGGTTTCCATTAGAAAAAATTGAGTTGGGTACTGGTTCGGTATTAACGGAACAGCCTGTATAGTCGGAACTAATTTAAAAAAAATTGTACTCTTGAATTGAAAAATATTTTGTCCTTACAATTTTTCTGTAACGTGAAGCGTTAAGGCACCATCTTCTGTGGCGCCATAAATTGTCCACCCTGTATATTTCATCATATCCATCAGATCACTAGCAAGTACTACCCATCATCGCCACATCATATCTGTTATTTCTCATATCTTAACAGTGGCGTTTAGAGGCGGCTACATAATTACTCTCATTTCATTCAACATAACAGACAGAAGAGTAAAATGTATAAGTTGTTAGTGGTCATTATACTTAAACAGAGAAACAAACTCCTACACTATTCTAGGTAACCCAAGTTCTCAATAATACGTGTGGTCATCTTTCGAATCAAAAATAGTTGATTAGCACTCATTGATCTACCCCAAACATGAACGCAATACCTAGAATGGAAATCAAAGTAGGAATAATATATCGCTTATTTGCTGCAACAACGTCATAACTCTAAAACCACAATTCCACAGGAGCTGCAATTGAACCCTATAGCAATTGTAGGTAGGTCATAAGGCCATCACCACCATCATGTCACGACGGAGGTGATGGCGTTGTGAACCTGAATGGATTTTTACACGATATCAGTTTTAATTATGTGAGGGCATAGAGTGCTCTATTCAGTGCATGTATAACATTGTCTATGTGCTTCGAGAATTTCAAGTGGTTACCAAGAAACAGGCCCTGCACTTTACGATTTGCGTTCGGTTTCAGCAGATTGACCAAAAGTTAATGATAGCTTAATTTGGACTAATATTTGGTAGGTTCATACGTGCGTCTTCTTCACATTCAATACCAATTCGTTTCTTTCAAACCATTCAGATGCTCCAGCTAGTGTGTTGCAGACAGATTCCATAAGATTACAATCATCATCTGATTCCACATGCACGAAAATATATATCATCAGCATATATTGTACAAAACCAACTAACGAAATCCGAAAAGTCATTTATATAAATCAAGAATAACAATGGGACGAGTATTAACCCCTGAGGTACCCCATACGACAGTAAGAACTCATATTTTCTATACGTGTCAACATATGATCAACGATCTGCGACTGAACACCGCGATAACTCTCAAGGCGCGACAAACTTGCACCATAGACCGAGAGCACCATCATGCTGAAGTATTTCCAAAAGAATAGAAATGGCCCGCCACATCAAATGCCTTAGAAATGTCCAAATTAATAGGCGAAACCAGCCTTCCATGATTCATCCCTAGATAAATGTTGTGAAATGCTTAATTAGGTGCTTTGTATTGGATCTTGCAGTACGAAAGTCATGATGCGCATCGTAAATAAGATTGTGGCCCTGAAATAAGCAAATGAGTCTCTTGATTGCCGAGTCAGTTATCCTAGAAACTGACGGATTATTTGCTACTGGTTTGTACTTTGTAATGTTTGTGGATCACCAGCTTTATGCATAAGAGATAGGTACTTTCGAAGTTTTAAAACAAGAGAGATATTTACTGACCAAATAAACATGAGTTCATGATATGCAGAAGTGGTATGTTAGCAATTTTTCCAGTTATTACAATAAAAATGGAAATGCAAATTATAAAAAACTAATATATCTCCAGAATAGTAAGAGATATTGGTGAAAATCAAAGAAACTCTTCATATGATTCCAAAATAGCTATAACTTACATGTATTTAGTCGTTAGCTCTTTTCGAGATGTTTCATGGGGATTTGAATGGAACACAAACTTGAAAATACCACCAATCCAAAGAATATTTTCTACTTTTACAATGATGTATCAAAAAATTCATTCACATAAAAATTTTAAAAATATTGAATTATGAACGACTTGGACCACTTTTTTCTTATCGGATATCGGATAATATGCACTATCAAAATGCTAAAATATGCATGCTAATATGTACAAAGAATTGTCGAAATATGCAAAAATATGCATGATCCAAATAGAAGAATTAAATAAGTAATGTAATTTTTATCAATGACATTATTAATACATATTACGAAAATGAGCGCTCCACATCCACCGATGTTAAAGGACAAAATTTAAAATTAGTTGCTTCGGCTGCAGCCACCCGTTCAGGTGAACTATTGCCCGTTCCATTCATAAATGAATTCATTTGTTTTATTAAGTGAAAATCAGGATTTTTTTCTAATATTGTAATTAATTTGTTTCTTAATTTTTCTGGAAATATTTTCGTAAATGATTGAGCTAATCATGGGCGTAGCCAGGGGGAGAGTTTGGAGGTTCAAACAATGCTTCCTGGGAATATTTATTCGCTATTGATTCTGAACTGTTAAATTTACTAACTACGTCTTTTATTTTATGAAAATGATCGGCATAAAATAGGCTTGCTTCTGTCATGTACCCCTTCCTGTTTTATCGGTTCTGGTGGGAGGGCAACGCTGCATGCGCGAAAGAGCTTTGGAGAATAATTTTTTCGTTGACGAAATTAATTCCTTCACGTTTTTAAATTTTTTTCCAACTTCTTCCGATATTCTATGCATTCCGTGAGCCAAACAAGTCTCTAATGGCATTGATTGATTTTAGGGCCTGTCATTCAACCTTTAGTCTTTGGAGTATGATAGTTGTAATTCTTTTGTAAACATTTCGGGATATTCGTTTTCTTCCTTGGATACACAAATTTATGACTTCCGTGTTTGAGAATATGCGACTTTTACACCAAAATATGCATTTTTAACAAAAACATTTGAGAATATGCAAATCGTTTCAAAAAGGTCATTATATGCATTTTGCATATGCATATATGCAGATGCATATAATCCGATGTCTAGTCATGACATTTAGAAAGTTTAAACAATTGAAACAATTTAGCAATGTGAACTGTCAAATTTCGTATTCAAAAAGAACGTGAATGTATTGTATGTTTAGAAATTATGAAAACCCCGAAGGTTACTTTGGGAATCCAAATTTTTTCCGCAGAAATGTTTTAAAACTAAATAAAAATCAATGGCCCAAAATAATATTACTCGTCGAAATACGCCAATAAATAAGTAACATGAAAATAAATTAGGTTGAAAATCAAATCAAATTTCCGAATACTTAAACCAAATTCCAGTGTATAAATGTAGATTTTGACATGACTCTTTTTATTTGGAGCTAGATTTATTACATTTTCTCAATTAGTATTATACTGGAGGATTTTCCACTCTTCACAAATTTTAACATTACCTTTTCAATTATTTGGAGGCAAAAACATCCATTTATTTTCTTTTTGTTTGTTAACTATGACACATCGCATTACATACTTGAGTTGTTTAAATTGTTGATAGGTTCTAGCGCAGTGAGCCATTCCTAACTTGAAATTTTTCAAGTTTCCATATAATCTTATGATTTTGATATTCCATACGAAAGTGGGAACAAGATTCTTTGGATTGAAGGCAGTATCATATTCCATTGGAAAAAATTATATTATCAAATATACGGAAGCAGTTGTCAATTGAATAAATATTTTATGGTTATATTCTAATTACTCTGAAATCCCATAAAAGTGTCTATGAATTTTTCAATATATGTATTTCTCATATTCGTCTTGGAAAAATTCCATACTTTGTTCTTTTTTTCGTAGTAACTCGAAAAGTTAGTAACACCGATTGGATTTTCCAACCACATTTTTCTGAACCCCAACCTACAGTCCCTTTTGTCCATTCAAACTTTTCTCTAACTTCAATAATAAGCAAGATTCCCATGAGAGAAAAATTCTCTGGGACAGTCTGTGTACAGGTTAGATCATAAAATTTGTTCCCTATTGGAAACTCCCTTTGTAATAGGGATAGGGTCATCAGGGCGAAAGGGGGCGTAATAGAAATTATAAAAAAAGAGATAGACATGGAAAAAATTTAAAGTTGGCGTATATTCAGGGACACTAAAATTACATTAACAAATCCAATCAATGATACCACATATTTGTAATAATTTCGAGAAAACCGAGAACGATAATTTTTTCTTCATTTATCTAATTTGAAAAGGATTGAGGATATTTAAATTAAACTAAAAGCAAGTAAATTATCAGGCTATAATACTGAAATTATCTAGTAATTTCATCATTTGTTATTTTCTAGATATCACACAACTTAAAGTTTTTGTATATATTTGAAAATTAGACCGTTGAAAAGCTCATACTTTCTCCTCGAGAATGATAAAGCATATGCCATAGTTATTTTCATAAACGCAATAACTACCGTCCATATATTGGGAACAAATGAACAAAAACTATCAAAAAATCACCTCAGCTATGATTTTTGACATTGAATGTACTGTTTTGAAACATTTAATCAATTATCTCTGAAAAAGGAAACGCAACATCGCAAATTATTAACGGTTTTATGAATTAATTTTTTAAATCATAAATTACGCATAATTCGAAAAATACATTTAATGTCGAAAATCATGGCTTATATGATTTTTCAACACTTTGTATCCATTTATTTTCAACAAAATATTGGCAACTATCGCGTTAATGGAAATAAGTATGGCATGTGCTATACCATTGTAGAAGGAAAAAACTAAAATCTTCAGTGGTATGATTTTTAAATATATGTTCCAATAAAATCATATAAGTTAGTGGTTCATCTATAGAATATAAAAATAATGATTTTTTTAGATAATATGTATAAGTTTCATAGCCTGATTGATTCACTACAACGCTACAACTAGCTTCTTGTTTCATTTGAATAGGGGAGAGCGGAGCTGAAAGTACCGATTTTGAGAAATCCTTACATCAAACGGATAAAATTGTAGGCAATTGTACTTCATCATAGGTGAAATTGAGTGTGCAATATAAATTTACATAGAGGTTTTCCATATCTATAATAGTTTTTGAAAATAGGTGATTTTTTTAAACAGCGGCGGAAAGGCACTATTAACCCCACTTCGGGGCGAGTTGTGCCGCAACTGAGGTCGGTTGTGCCGTTAATAATATATTTATTTGTTAATACTTTTTTAAACTTGAGTTGTTGATAATAGTAACAATAACTTATACACACTTATTTTTTATTTAATGTAAATGAGATCAATTATTATAAATATTTTGAAAACTAATAATGTTTTCTCTTAAATTATATCTTAATTATTATCTTATTAACATTAATCAGTCTCTTAAAAATCTTTTTAAGAAATGAAGAAAAGGTAAACCAGCTTATTCTCCAGATGACAGATTAGAATAGCAATTAGGACAAATGATGAACTTCCTTCGTTCTCGATACACTGGTAATGAGCCCAATTCTTACAGTATCTGCATTCTATCCATTTTTCTCTAGGTTCAGAGTTAGAAAAGGCATCACAGCATATGATACAGTACCATTCTAGTCCATCATCGTTTTCTAGAGGGATTCTTAATCTGTTGCTTTGTTTGTTTACATTATTTCTTCCTTTTCCTTCGACTCTTCTATCAGTCTCACCTCCATTCTTCTTATTTTTGTTGACCTGTTCTTCGGACAAAGCATTTTTCTCTGGAGTGTCCGTAAGAACAGCTGTCTTTCTTTTACGTGCTTTATTAGTTCTAAATAATCGCAGAGGTGCTTTAGTCAATGGTCTTATTAGCTCCGGTGAGAAAATCGATGTATCTGTACTTCCTGTTTGAGAAGTGTTTTGACCAGCTGCTTGAGGACAGCAGTGAAGGATAAGCTATAGACAGCACTGATGTGACTCTACCTGATGGTTCAGACTCATTTTTATAGCCCATGTGATTTCTATGCAGAATATCACATGGCTCACTATCAATGCTGCATTTGCTCCACTGAGGATCATGATGAATTATTGATGGACTAGTCTCAACACTAGTCTTAGTTTGTATCCAACCGCAGGAGTGAGTCCTTTCCTTATTTTTCTAACAGAGCGTTGGAGCATTGTGTGGAAAATTTCTAACTCACGGGCAACAGTTTTCAATTTACGTCCATCCTTGAAAACCGTATTAGCAGCTCTTTGTAAAAGATCCTTAGAGTTTTCCGGTTGTATGTTCTATTCTGTTAATGATAACAATACAGTTTGAAATAGCAAGTCAAAAGTATTTTATTTCGTTCATAGTGCTCACTCAAACCCAAAACAATATTATAATATTTAAGGTTGGTTGTGCCGCGGCACAAACAGCCCCATATGAAAGGCACATTTTACACCGTTTATAAGACTTTGATATTTTGTCTTACATGCAAAAATCACTCGGCACAAAGCATCAGAATTGCACTGCTTAACAATCGA
>JAUIMX010000322.1:0-12891 GCA_033557805.1 Phaenonotum sp. SLE1380
GTTCTTGCGCATGTCGACCCCCCCCCCACTCCTATGACGTAGGATGGTTAATTAGCGTTAAACCAAATGTCAAATTAAACGTCAAATCAAATGTCAAATTAAACGTCAAACCAAATGTCAAATCCATATTATCCAAATTATTTTTATCGTACTTTTGTCTTCGCCCATGATATTCTTTTAAATTCAATCCCCCTACGTTAGGATAATGTTGACGTTTTTTAACCATCCCTACGTCATGCGCAGAACCGACTCAATTTTGACAGTCCATCGAGCATACCTGTTTGCGCACCAGAGACAAGAGATTTTTAAGTCAAAGGAGAAAAACTTGTAGTGTCATTTTAGTTCGATGCCCGTTCTTGACAGAAGTTATCAACGGTTTTGGAATCGTTAAAGCTGTACCAATGGGATAAATTCAGTCTAGATTAGGTTCGGTCCAAATTAGAGTAATAGTTAGATGATTATGAACTCACCGTGTATTGAATTGGCGCTAGAATGTTGCAGCGAATAAAGGTACTCCATGTGGGGTGGCAGACGATAAGCAGGATGCAGCTCCCTACCCAGAAGTTGCAAACCGCCTCCAGGGCCACCGGTCACTCTGAAACAAAACAAAAGAAGCGAAATTAATCGATTTGCCTCGCAAACAATGAAGACGCAAGGTAATTGAAAATAGATTTAGCAAAAAAAAGCCAGAAAAAAAAACTTGGACGAATGCTGAATCATCAATAATCTACACCAGAGAAAAGACTGGATGACCGTCTCTGGCTGTAAAGATCTCCGATAAAACTGGTATGTTATTTGTTGTCCGTAGCGTGAATATTATCTTCGCATAAATCTTAGAAAGTACGCTGGCTTTATTCGACAATATATATTATTCATTATTACATTATCAAAGATAATTTATAGGACTGGATGTATGTTCGGAAATTTTGACACTCTTACTACTTGACCGTATAAATTAATAAAAAAAAATACCAGTTATGACGATATCAAGAGATATGTTAATCAAGATTTCACAATAAATCGCATAACGAAAGAAATTATTTATTTTACATATGCATCTATACTAACTATAAAATTGAAGTTTTTTGCCCCTTAGATCAGGGCTGGCCAAATTTTTTTACTGCCTGACCAGGTTGGGTATGAAAATTTGACCACGGGCACATGCAAAAACAAATTTCAAGTTTTTAAATCTAAATTCTCAATTATTATAATAGCAATAGCAAAAATTTAACTCATTGTACAAAATCAAAAAATTATATCATCAGAAAAGAGCTTATTTTTATTTTAAAAAGTTTTTAAAAATTATCTAAATATTTTTTGTTCGAGAGTGTTGATTCAATTTCGATATTTATGGGATTATTTTTAGTTCTGAAAAAATTTAATTTCATTATTAATTTGTGGAACACAAATTTGACAGAATTTTGACAACTGTTTGTTAAATGACAGTTGGGAACAAGAAAAGTTAAGTCAGTAGCTGCCTTATACTTTGTTTTAATTAAAATTGGTGAACCGAAATATTAAAAAAAAAATAGAATAAAATACAAGTGTTACAATGATTATTGTAACACTAGTGTTACAATGATTATTGTAACACTAGTGTTTTAATTACAAAAACATGGGCTTTTCGATCAAAAAAAAATTCTAGAGATAGTTTCGATTAACATTAAATGATTTATAAACCCCTTGAAAAAGAGGAAAATAAAGTCCTCGAAACGTCGGGGAAGTATAAATGAGTTTGATTATTTTTTTGATCGAGAAGCCCAAGTTACCTTTTTGTAATTGCTTATTAAACCGATCACGAAAAAAATTCGAAGCTAGTGTTTTAATATACTATTGTCAATTTACTTATATTTTGGTACGGCAGAATTTAATAGCTATTATGAAAAGTACTTTCTGACTCCAGTAATTTTTTTTTCAATCATTTTACTCTCTAGTGACGATACTTCTCTACTTTATTTAAATCGGAGTGCAGATTTCTCCCCTTGTATTAGGTAAATCAGCAAAAAAGAAAAGAATTTTCCAAAGTTGACATTCCGATATATTATCTTCATCAGCTATTAGGTTCATTTGTTACTTGAACGATGCCAATTAACTGTTTTAAGAGACAATATTTTATTGGCAAATTTAATAACTGATAAAAAGATGTAAGGGATGCCCTGACTACATAATGAACCAATGTAAGCTGAAATATGACTTGTTGGCTATTACACATTTTTTTGAATTTTTTCCCGAACCCGATAGAAACACTGTGAGGCTCAGGTTCGGCCCGCGGGCCCCCATTTGCCCAAGCCTACCTTGGAGCATATCCCATCCCAACCAAACTATCTCTAGCATTCGCAATAACTCATAATGTCACTAGTGTCAAACAACCTTCAAAAGCGTTTATGAGTCGCCATACATATAACAACTTGTGACAACACATACAATGGAGCCAAACATCGAAATAAAATTAATATTCAGTATTGATTAATTACGAGGCACTGAAATATAAATTGTTCGATACGACTACTCGCATACCATTGTCTCGCATGGTCTATGCCAGTGTTGACCTTCTCTTCGATGAATATAAATTATTGACTCATTTGATTGATGAATATAAAATTAGAAACTGTTACTGGTTAACTGGTTTGAATTATAGAGTAGATATAGTGTGAAGATTAAGTTGCCGTTAACGTTTTTTTATTTATAATATAATAAATATAAATGAATTCACAAAAACAAAAAAGTAGATTAATCGCTCTTGGATCCTGTCGCTTTTATCTGGATATTTTGCGTGGGCTACAAATTAGTAGACGTGAACGATAATTTGTAGTTGGCTGGTGTCAAAAAAACTTCAAAGGATGAGATAATCTAGATGTGTCATTGAGCCGGATTTTACGTAGTGTTGTCCAAAATCTTCATCATAATTTTTGAGGTTATGTAAAAGAAAAACTTGTACTTCCTCGTTGAAAATATTCTTCTGTCTAATTGGCGATTGTTTACGGGATTTTTTTATCCTATTCTCAGGCCCTTAGATAAAAATTAAAATTTATTTGAGAACTTGTGCTTGATCTGATAACAAGAGGAATAAAACAACTGGCAATAAGCATTCTGTGACATTACAATGAAATATAGAAAAACTAGATGTTCTGCTAACCTGTATAATTATCGATTGTAAGTAGTTTCAATATATTTGTATATTGTAATAGAAAAAAGGAAAAAAATGTAATGTATGTTGTTAATTAGTTTATTTATTAATGTGGAATGATAATTTTGGTGATACACTTGTGTGGATTGCAGTGACCTGATGATGCTCATAATTGATTAGCAAAATTGTAGTCAATAAGTGTTATTTTAAATCTCTTTGAATACTTCATTATTATTAGTATCTTCATCCTCATGCAATTTTGATATGAAATTGACATTTTTTTTCCAATTTTAGGAAAAATCATACAAATGAAGTTGGTTTATGAATGTACGTTTGTGGTTTTCGAAATTTATGATGAAAATTAAAATAACTAATCACAAGAAAAGATCTGAGAGTTAAGAGACGAAAATATCTGCTGACGTTCAACACAAAAAACAATAAACTTTTGTAAAAATGTAAACAGACATTTTGATACATTTCTAAGAAAAAAAGGTTCAAATATCCAGTTATTCAGAAATAAGGATCAGTAACATTAAAATATATTCGGCTACAATGTATACTGTTAAAAAATTTTATCAGTGAATTCATCCAATCAAAAAAGTATCCTGTAAATGTATAGTTTCAATTTGTAGTTGCGTACTTCATTGAATCAAAGTATTAAATATTTCTGAATAAATAAACATATTAATCTACTTTAGATCGATAAATTAGGTAGACTCTTGCAAGAATTGACAGTTCTATGCTAAACGTCAATAAACTGTCACAAAAGCTAGTTGGTTATGTTCAAATGTCAACGAACTGTCAAAGTGTAGCCAACCTAACTTGTTACGCAGCCTACCCCTCGAAATCAAGTTGGCGAAAGAATGTCGCCTGAAAAATTGCAACAAACGTAGATGACAGACAATGCAATCTTGCTTTCACGTAGTTAACACACCTCAGTGGGGCAGACCGTGTATATGCAAATGCAACAGCGTGAGTTTGAATATGTATACCGTGAGCGGGCGTACACGATCCTCTATCGTATATTAATTAATTCAAATTACTTGCACAAGAATGATCGTACAACTAACTTTTTAATTAGTCTTGATTTACTGCATCAACACCCTCCGAACTGATTCCTCCAGATAAAAATCTTCCTGCGCCCTCGAACTCGGCTGCACCGGTCCAGTCGACTCGGGAAAATAAAACGCGGGTATATCGGATAGCGATAAGGTCTCCCATATGTATTTAAATTGACCCATAACTTCCACCCACGCATCGATTCTACCGATAATTTATTGAATAAAGACCCAACAAAGGTTCACACGCCTCCATGGGCGCTGTGGACGTGGCTCAATTGATTTTCGGATTTGAACTTACGCAATTAGTACGTTTAAACAAATTAAGAGCAACAATAGTATCGTTTATTATTATTATCAGTGTCACATCGTTAAAAGTAAACTGCATTGTGTGCCTACTTCCCACTCGAAAGGTGCGAACTGAACCAGAATAATTTAAATGATCGTTTTACTACAACTTCTCAACTGGTTAGATGTGAACCTACAACTGTTTAGACTGTAATTTGCATTGAATTAGAATGATCAAGGCAAAAATATTTTCCTGGAGTGGTAAGCTGCATTATCAGAACGATCCGTCAAAATTTTAGTTTTGGTTATGTTTTTTTTATTTTATTTGATATTAGTTTGATTCATTGACGATAATAGTATTGCCATGGATAACAGAAAGGTTATGGTTTTGATTCTGCTCGGTCTCGTAAACACTTCTGGATTTGTTGATTTTCGAATTTTGTTGTCTATAGTCAAGGGTTTGGGAATTTTATTGTAGTTGTGTAGTTATTTCTGTCCAGGAGACATTAACATGTTTTCCTGGATATATTGAGAAAAGATACCATTGACCAGTACATGCGAGAAATCTATTAGCTGTATTAGTTATACTATTCAAATGACAGCTCGAATAATTTGAAACTTCTTGTAGTTATACTTGGATCCAGCCTAGTGATAATTAATTGAATCTATGAAATTAAGGTACATTGTATAACAATATTATCATTGCATTGTATGTATATGTATAATAGATATAATCAGCGGTTCATCTTGATAAAGGACATGAGTATTATTAAATTACTGAACTACTGTGGTAATTTATTGAATTGATGTCTAATCACATAAAATTTTTCATTATATCATCGTGCAATTGTGCCGATGTATGTCTGCATCTTGTTGGTTCAAATTAATACACTATGAAATTATGCTAATATCATGGAGGTAATAATCAATTGTTAGTGACACGAGTGTCACAATAGACGAGTTTTACAGTGAGACATTGTAACACGTGTTTTATACTATTTTTTCTATTTCTGTTTATTAATTCATTATTTTTAATGAAAAATTCAAACTAATAGTTCCTTTATTTTTTATTGGTTTGCAACTGTCATCGTTCAGACAAATGTCAAAATTTGGCATTTGTCAAATTTTCATTTTAAAAAGAAATGCAGGGAAACTCCCATGTGTACGTACATCCTGAACTAAAAACAAATTGCGTTGACTACTGTGAGTGAATTACTCCAAATGTAATCAAAAAGAAATACGAGGTCATATTTTTGAAAAGTGAATATAAATTGTAGCACCAACTGCCGGGCAGATGAAAGAAAAAGTTACTAATAAAATAGTGCTGTAATGAAACTCATTACAACACTGTTTCCACAGCAGTCACTAGAAACAATGCTGTAATATCCACTTTGTAACACCGGAATACAGAAATGCTATTTACTTGATGAAAGCTAATTCATATCATTTATGGAATGATTCATTGTGAATATAAAATTTTCATTAGTTCGATTAATATTGATATTACGTACAAATTTCACAATAATATCGCATTATTCTTCGAAAGACAATACAGCTCTTTTGAGTGAAATCAAAGAGCAATCCATGCCTCTTCAAGTTCAAAAAATAAATAAATAAAAGATTATGGGAAAAAGCATCACTAGTAGCTTTTATTACTACCTTAATGGTGAAACAGTACGCATGACTAAGAATCCTAAGCATCGTTCCCCATTCATGAATATTTAATTCAATGATTGGCAAAAGATTGCACGGGATTCATGACACAAAGTAACACGAACCTGAGCTCAGTGCCAATTACCGGATTTATCTTAGCAAACTGAGGTTGTAAAATATCATTTAATGTTGGTACACGTCTCCTGAAACATCCAGAGATAAAAAAATCGCACAAGAAAGTTCGCTCAGCTTTCTAGCCGAAGAACACCGGCACCGGTTTGCGGTTGAAGCCCGCAGTTAGTTTAATATAAGATTACGGCATAATTGAGGCATTTGTCCGTGTATTAACACTTTATTTAACGCAATAAATTTAAGTAATAGTTTGTAATGATGGCTAGTTTGAATAGGTATTATTTTGTTTGGTCTGAACGTGCAGATATGAATCAATTTCTTGAGCCGAGTAGTTGAACATCTAATTGCGGCTATTGAAGCTATTTACGGCTAAACCGCTTGATTGAGTTCATTGTTTAGAAACATTTATGCAAGGAGATACTAACCGCGAGTAGACTAGAACGTCAAATAAAATACTCTCCGGTTTTTCGTTGGAAAAGAATGACATATTAGGTTCGTTTTTTTTTTTTTGGCTACATCTTACACCAAAGTGTAGATATCTACACTGCACCGTGGTGGGAGGAATACACCATGCACTGCACCCTGTGCTTTTTGGTCCCGTGTAAGGAGTGATGCACAGAAGAACTGAGTGATGTCCACTGCACCCTGTTCTATTTGGCCGGTGTAAGTGCAGTAACGTCAAAAGTTTACACTGGGTGTAGCAAATTCCACACCACTCAAGACTCGGTGTAGCAAAAGCTGTGCTGAGACACGTCAAATACGAACAACCCTTTTCCATTCGCACAAAATGAATACATAGACGGCTGTTGTATATATAGTACCCAAATTTTATATCTCCTGACCAAGTTTAGGGAAATATACTAATTTTTGAGAACTGAAAATATGTAACTTCGTCTACACTTTTGCTGTAGTACTCACGCTAGTTAAATTTTTATTTCAGTTTTAGCAATATAGAATAATACTGAGGACGTAATTCCCACAATTACAGTCCCGGAGTAATGAAACCTTCATCTATATCATTTCCATGCCTAAATTGGAAAATTTGTTCACAGACAATTACCAAAATATTTGATGACGTTACGCTTTGATGCATGCCCCGATCTTTACCAAAATTTGAATTTACCGCGTTCAGTGGACGTAAGCGTTCGGGAGCGCTACCTAACGGTGTGACTGAACGCTTCCGCTATCTGTCAGATGTGGCAAATTTACGTCACACGCTACACCTAACTGGTATTCTAAGGGGGGGGTCCTCCGTCACCGTTAAAGAGTCGGCCTAAATAACTTTATACACCAGAAAGTGTAATGTAACAAAAAGTGTTCACCCGGTGTACACCGGTGTAGCCAAGAAGAAAAACCTTAAAATTGATTCAATAAACCGCGAATATATTAGAATGTCAAAGGAATACTATAGTAAAACACTAATATTACAATAATTGTTATATTGACACGATAGACGAGTAACCTAATGAGCCATAGTAACACGTGTGTTTTATACTATTCTCACTACTTTGGTTTGTTAATTCTTTTTCCAGACAGTTGTCAAAATTCAATTCAAGTATCTGTCAAATTTTCACTATAGAAATTAATTCCGAAACTTTTATGCACCCTCCTTGAAATAAGGGGAAAATCATACAATAACGCAAGTAAATTACTCCCCATAAAATTCAAAAAGAAACACTAATATAGAATTGACTTGTTCAATAAAAAAGAAAGCCGGTGATCAAGAGTAAGTCCCAAAATACGAACCTGATCCCCAAACTGCAAATTTATTTCATTGAGTAATTATTTTGTTTAGTATTATCAGAGCGAAATCTATGGTATTATCAAAGAGTGAACAAGGCCAAAAAAGCAAAAGATTACCACAGAGCATTTGAGAAAGTTCAATCTTAAACACTGCTTCATAGAAAACTTGAGATTGCAGCCAAGTCCGCACTGATCACAGAGAGCACTGTCAATATTAGATGGTAAACAAAGGAATGGATGATATATTTATGCACCGCCGCATAGAGGTGTATCATATAAACAGAAATATAGGATGGTAATGTGCGAGAGTGGTCTAGTGGTAGAGCGGTTGCACTACCGATTATATCACCTGGGGCACAGTTGGTTCAAACCCCGGACAATGTATTCCTTTATTTATGATAAATTTACACCTTGTCAGGGTAGGAACTGTAGGTTTGTAATAGATTTAGAAAAGCGCCCAATAGGCCCAGGAGGGCGAAAGGAGTGGCGCTATATAAATCAATGAAAAAAAAGGATGGCAATTTAAACGCATAAATATTAAAAAGTAGTGGACCCAGCAGGCTGCCCTGTGGAACACCCGAAGAAACCGCGTGGTCCTGTCACGTTTCCAGATAGTAATACTCAATACCAGCAAATTGACAGCAGATGGACTAATTCCTAATTTCTTTATGCAAAGAAATACTCCATTGCCATTTTTCAAACATTTTTTTTTGTTTTCATGCTTATTTTGCAATGCAAGGCTTTTTTTTTGTATAAATTGAAGTATCTGCTCGTAGCAAGAAAAATATTTTCACACCTCTAGAGTAATAGTATTTTGCGTACAAAAACATTTCGAGCATGCCAACTTTCTGCGCACATCGAAAAAATAAAAACAAAATTATGAAAATGAAACAAAACAAAAACAACAATATCAATTAGTTACATCAGTGGAAGTGTACTTGAGCGCATTTAATGCGACAGGCGAGTTAATCTAGCGCGACTTTTCTAAATTACTATGATGAGATAGGTAACTAATAAAAGAACTGAACAAGGAACTTCGCCAGATAAAATCAGATATCATACCTGTCCGTCTCTCCGTTTTTTTTTTACTGTCAAGCCCCTACCTCAGTTTTACTAGCTACAGATAAAATACTAACAGGTAGAGGTAAAGGTTTTAAATAAAAGGGTTTAAATTTCATCGTTTGCTCATCACAATTCTGGGGCAAAAAAATAATTTTAAAAGTATACGATCGGTCTTACGAAACATTTAAATTCCGTTTAAAAATAAACGCGCATTGCTAATCTATACTAACTTGGGAATTTTGAAGTTTATGCTTATCAGAAATCAATAGTAATATATTTCAATAATTCAAATAAATTGGGACCGGACCCCATTCGGATTTTTGAAAGAAACAAATAGAGATCTATTGGATGCCTATAGAACAATCGGAAATACATGTCATTGTAATGTTTACATAAAAATAACTAATTAATTAAATTATTCATTACTATTGAGTTTTAGACGTCATACTCAAAGTAAAAATACTGCATTGTAAGTCATGTTTCATTTAACCACTGATTTAACTAAAGTACATAATCCAAAATCGAATTCGGATATCGAACGTTCGGCTTTTTGACGTTCGAATTATTGACGTTCTGCGGTACTTATTTAAATGTCATTGGTAAGACCGGCTGAAACTCTTTTTTTTCAATATCTAATTCTATAAACATCTAAAGTGATCAAATAATATCCGTATAGATCCAGTTCACTTATTTCTAACGTCTTTAAATTTAACTTGGAAGTTGAAACAGATAAGCCTTATTAACACCTCGGTCACGTGATCTCACAGTAATCTAGTCGAGGGTGGGTCTGGAACAGTTAATTGGCATAACCAAGTAGCTCTTATCAGATGCTCATACAAGTAAGACAGCGCGTTTCATACCCTTGCTCCAAAGCGTTCATGTTTTGCCTTGATTTTGATGATTGTAACTCGATCTGTATGTGTTTATTCCACCTCTTACTTTATTCAATGTTTTAAGTTGGCAATGAGTTTATTTCAGACGTTTTCCAAGGCATAATATGCTCTGGAAAAAAATAAATTTTACACCTACACATTGCGATACAGTTATAAGATAGGTGCAGTCTTGGAAAAATAAACGAACGTTATCACAATCGAAACCGTCAAGAAACTGTCAAAGTGACGTTTATACGCCAAGAAATGTTTAAAAACTGTTAAAACCAGATCCTGTTGAATAAATTGCGGGATTAAGAGGCTTGAACAATTTCGCGATATTGCCGAGTAATTTTATTAAGTTCAATTTAATAAAGGCGAGACGTGCAAGTGGCAGTTTTACCCAGTATATGTCGACAGTGGAGCCATCTAGGCCGAGAACACCTACGGGAAACGATAAACGACAACCTGTCATCTAACAAATGTAAGTTGTTATCAACATGGCGACCCATAACCTTTATACACGTACCTTCAAGTTTAATGTTCTTGTAACCAGGCCTTCTAATGGTATTACATATCTGTAACGCAGTTAGCTGTTTTATTATTGTTTTTTTTCATCTAGGGAAGTAATTTAAATAAAATGGAGTATATGATTTCTTTGGTATTTTTCCTATACATATATCTTGAGTAATTGTTCCTACAATCCCCAATTCCTATTGGGTATCAAGTCAATTTGAGCTATGCTTTATTTTGCTCGAACGAACTGATCTGCATACTTTTGTCACCTAACGTGGTCGTCATTTACTGCCACTAACAAATGAATGATGAGTCTTTCTTTGTAATGAGTGCGGTAAAACTAAAACTTTGGGCGAGATTGTCCCTCTTTCAGGCTGTCTGTCCCGCTGTTCCCAGTGAAAGCAAAAATATCCCGCTTTTGCAAACCAACCAAATGCATATTTTCCATTTTGGACGTGCAGCAAACTATTTGGCAAGACTTGGGGCCTTAGTTCCAAAATGATTCACTGAACTTGCCAATGATAACGTATGGCACTTTGGGTCTGGTGACCAAAGACCAAGCAGGTCCAGGCACAAGGGACGCTGCAAAAAGTCCAAGGCATTGCCTGTATGGGTCTCACAGGAGCATTAGGTACACATTACCCCAACTGCGGCAACGGAGGCCCTATTAGACATACTTCCGTTGCATGTACAGATTCAAAAAGAAGATCTATTGAGTGCACTAAGAGGGACTGTAATATTACCAGTGCAGAGATCAGTGCATCTCAAAATACTGGAATTAATACCACCAGATAACTTAATTTTTCCGGTAGATGAATGCGGAATTTGAATTCGCAAAAAGCTATGAGGTCATAATTAAAGACCATGCTGTCATCATGGAACTCATAAGCCAACTGGAGGAATATCCCTTCATCTGGTCTATAGATTCATCTAAGGGTGGGGAGAGCACAGGGCCCCAAATATTGTCCAAGTAGACCTAACCCCATCAACCAAACAAACCGAAATCATTGCCATCATGGAAGTCATGGTGTGTAACCAGGTGCCCTGGTAAGCGCTACAAAGGGGTGCATATCTATATAGTTTCTGACAGCCAGGCAGCGCAGCGTTGGAAACACTAGAAGCCTACAGCTTCACGTCCAAAGTAGCCTGGGTTTGCCAAAGAGCTCTGAGGCCAACTGCGGCACATCCAAGACCCACTGGTGGACGACAGTATTGAATTGGGAATAAAGGAACAAAGTATCCTCCTGGAGTAATAGTCCAGGCCAAAACATTTATAACTGTCTCGACTAAGGTGGATTCAACTACCTGTAGATTGTGTGGAAAGGCCACAGAAACGGCTCAGCACATACTTTACGATTGCATGGAATTTAGCCAACAGAGAACTGAGTCTGATAAGCACTGAGGATCCCTTCTGTTGCTCACCTGGATGATAGAGCATCGACAAAAGTCGTACGTGTAGTAGTCCTGACCCCTGTTGTCGATGAATACTCCCAGTAGTACAAAAATAGATCAAAGTTAAATAGGCCAAATAAAAATAATAAGTCTACATCAACTCCTTAGGGAACAGTAAATGATAATCTTTTAACATACATGACCATTGTAGCGTATCAATAATGCATGATTTGTATCTCTCCAATTTAATTGATTAATGATTTAGTTATTGATTAATTTGATACATTTCAATAAGGTCAGCGTTTGTCTAGAGAGAATAATCTATTGAAGTCGTAAATTATTTATAAAACTAAAGCATTGTCCACACTAACAGAGCACGAAACTTGCGCGCGCTCGTGTGGACACAGCTTTATCCGCTGATAGTTTTGTCGCTACTCAAAATCAAATTAAGAGAAATTGAAATGTGATCTGGCGAGTTGAATGAGTAATGATTTTTGAGTAGTAAATATGCCGCTCGTGTACAATACGCAATAATATGCTCTATTTCACTATTTCACGATCGATTGGAAATACTTATTTGTATGTATGTAACTGGGGAGCGCAAAGTTTAATACACCTGATTTCTATACTAACGAAATTGTTTTCCCATGTGTAACTGCATTTATTGCATCGGGAGTTAACGTGACATTGGTATAATCGAGCGCGTTTCTCGTCGAGTTTATATTGACACGCTTGATTTTCAAGAATGTGCACTGGGATCCTGTTCGTAGCCATTCGTTTGTACTGGTAATCAAGTTGAATTAATTTAATAATGTTTGCGGTGGCCCGTTTTTGCGCAATGGAGAAACCCGACACAATTCCAGATTGGGTTGAGATTACAAAGATAATGATTTTCCACAGACGACATCAGACGCTCAACTTAAATGAGGGAATCTATCCTATTTGTTCTATCTATTTCTAATGATTGTAAAAACCGCATAGGTATGTCTTTATCATTCATCAGCTTGAATGGAGGTAGATGGAGCCTGTGTAGTGTCATGACAACACAGTA
>JAUIMX010000323.1:0-12886 GCA_033557805.1 Phaenonotum sp. SLE1380
CAATGTAACATTTAAATGTGTTGCGATAGCCATAACAAATCGGTTTTAGACGCAGTAGAAACATTTTTCGAAACAAACATCTGTTTGACCTGTCAATAGAATGAGAACCAATTTCTTGAAATCTCTTTTATACCCACACAACCGGAACAAACGCGCGACAGCTTAAGTTTCGGCGAGGCCGAAAATTTCGGCCACTTCTGGCCGAAACTAGATTTTTTGGCCGGAACCGAAATTTCGGTCGGTCTCTAGTTTAAATCAAATGTACATACAATATTCTATTGAAACATTTGATTCATTTAAAATCATGCGATTAAATATGATTGCTTAGAATATATCAGAATTATCAAAATAAATATATCAATGTACTCATTCAATTAACATAATTATTGTCAAATTTATGAAATAATTCAAGCAAATGCATCTTGTTGATTTGAGTATTCATTATTCTCTTCGTGCAAAAATAATTTATATTGAAAAAATAAATCCCTGTTGCATTAATAAATTATGAACAATGGTTATTAAAATAAATGGGAAATAGAATGAGGTGGGAAATTAATGTTCTTGTCAGCACCATTCGTATGAGTTTATTTTACACTGAACTTCCAGACAGTTCCCGTTGAATATTTTGTGATAAATATCAAACTATAGAGACCACTATTTGAATGCCTTTCTTGGTATCTATTCTAAATTACTGTAAACTTGATAGATAATCCATTTAGTGGTTGAATTAATAATTTTATTATAGCGAAAAAACATTTTTGATGATGTTATTAATTTTTTTAAATTCAATTTTTTTTTCTAGCTGGACTTCTACATTGATAATGATATGATCCACATTGCGGACACCAAAGTAGCTCACAGATACGGAGATTTCTTCATACGCAAAATACTGAAGTTTGAGGATTTGAATATAAAACTTCACCATCTTAAAATTTAAACTACGTTAATGTAAAACTTTTGTATTGTATTATTTTCCAGTAAAATAATATATAAAGACAAAAATTATGAACAAAGTTTTATTTACAATATCCTTGAATATAATTCAAGCACCTTCTATACTTTTCATTTCCATACTACCATCTTGCAAATCTTCAGAGCTTTTCGATTTCGAATTATTCTTTTTGTATTTCCATCTTGGTCGTTCGGGTTTTTTAACGATTTCAACAGGAGCAGTCTTCACTCTAAATCTGGATAAGTGTTTAGGTTTGAAGCGGGTACTTTCTGCTTTATCCTTGTAGTACCTCACATCGGTCTCAACATTTTCCCTAAATTGCTGCCACGGATGCGATTCTTCTTTCAATAAAGGTTGTATATCGACTTGCCAAGTTTTGTATTCTTTTCGAAAATGGGCAAAATTTCTTTGGAATTTCTTACTATTTCCAAACTCGTTAGTCTGAAATTATAATCAGTTATTCAATTTTAATCACAATAATTTGTCAACTTACTTTATCATTACTAATATTTTTGCATAATTTGTAGAAGCTTTGCAAGCGATCCAGAAAGTACTCCTTTTGCGGTTCTATTGAGTCACGTCTACAAATATCCATAATTTCAAGAACGTAGGAAAAATTGTAACGGTGAACGGCTTTTGTCAACATTGCTCCTAGTATTTCAGCATTAACTCGATATCTGTGTGCTTCCATTTCTTCTATTAAAGCAAGGGCTTGATCTTTGGTTGTGCAGCACAAGGCGAGCACGCCGTATGTAATCAAATTTGGTCTGTATTTGCATTTTTTAATTAATTCCAATACACCCTAAAAAAATAGAAAGCATTCAACTTCAAAATATCAGGCTATCTTTAAGTTTGTTTGATTTACAAAAAATTACAAATATAAGGAGATAAAGCAAATATTTTGTACAACAGTACTTCAGTGAATTTGGAACCTTGCCAAATGAAAAACTAAATTTAGAACGAAAAGACTGAATCTCTCTGATGTGATAAAAAATGTAATGGTAAATTATTATCATTAAATCTGTAAGTTGGTTCACTTGTTTGAGAACCTAGTTATTGATTTTCTAGGTAATGAAACATAGCGGTTATGATTCAGCAGGTACCGCAAGATGGAACTGTTTCAATGCATTGTATGACCTACGTGACATGGTTTGTGCTTCTTCGCATACATTAGAAAAGTGTTGCAAAATATTCACTACGATACATAAGATAACGTTATGAATGGTAAGAGCATATCATATGTAAATTATATTGATATTACATAATATTTACAATCAAATTGTCTTCTTAACATACGAACAAAGGTTTCGAAGAAATTAGAACACGTCAATTCATCACGTTAGCAAATTAACCTATGTTTTTAGAATTACTTGTCGTAATGCAGGCAAATGAATTCTTTTTCAATTCATAGGGCCGTCATTTTGGGTATAGATTTAGATTAGAAAGCCAATATCTCAGGTACAATAATTTTGTGAATAGGTCTTAATTTCACTAGTTTAAAATCACGTTGAATATCAAAAGCCACGAATGAAATCTAGAAACCACTTGTTATTGCATGGGCTACATATTGTAATACTTTAATGCAATTTCTTCATGTTAAAAGTGACTATCAAATCATCAACTCTTGACGCAGCTGATGTCTTCCACTTTTATAGACCGCAATATTCCATTTGGGCAGCTAAGTAATTATGTCTTCAGGGTGAAAAAATTGTCTTAATGAGACAGTGCCGGATGAATCAGCAATTTGAATAAGCTGTTTACTTTTTACTGATAAAATTAACAACTAATTTCGCAAAGTTTCAATTTTTTCTCCAGTTTTAAAACGGTTTTTTTTTAATATTTTTGGTCATGAATAAGCTATTTACTTTTTATTAATTAAATTAACAACTAATTTTGCAAAGTTTCAATTTTTTCTCCAGTTTTAAAATGTTTTTTTAAATATTTTTGGTCATGATACTGAACCACCAAATTTAATTTTCATATCTTTGATAATAAAGATATTAGAGGAGCGGTTAATATTTATGTTCCACCACGTATACACTTTCTTGAGCTCACAGACTGCACAAACTATCAGGGGAAATTGAGAAATATTTTGGAAATGTCAATGAGTTTTTTGAAAAGCTTCATTGCACATATGAACATATAAAGAATTTTTCCTGTGGTTTTACCATTATAATCGGAAGTGATTGTAAGAATGTGGAACACATACCTGGAAGCCAGTTCCATATTATGTTGATGATTATAAAGCAATTAAAAGTGTAGTTTAACAGACTGAAATAATTATCGGTGAAAATTTAGACCAAAAATCTACTGGTTCATAATGTAATAAAATCCACAATAACAATGAAATATGCGAAAACAGTGGCTACACTAGGATTTACAAAACACGAAAATCAAAAAAACACCCTAAAACATGAAATGAATTGGAAAAAAGGTTAAGAGCTTGAAATCATAAAACTTTGAGCACATACCACGATGGAAACTTCCAGTGAAGCAGTATCTAACTCAATGCTTCCATACATAATACATCAACAACAGGTAGAAAAATAAAGTAAGCAGACGAAATTTTAATTAACAATCATATAAATTAGTATTATTCACACAATTTTGTTAATTTTTTTTAATAGGTACAAAATTTTGCTTATTTGAAAAATGACATAGCGTGTTTGAATCTAATTTCAAAACACCGTGTTTTACTACCACTATGACAATATCAACAACTTGAAAATCGGCTAGAAGTGTCAACAGTAAAATATTATTTCACTCAACGGAATTACTAACTTGATGCCTTGTATTGGTCTGACATCTTCTGTAGGTATGAAGCATAAGTGGTATTATCCACGTTACTGTTTTATTAATTAAATCATCAAGGTGAGAACTCATTTTTAATTTTATAATGAATTGAAAATTTGACAACGAAAGGTATTCTGAAGTTGCATCACGAATGCAAACATTTTTATTGTATGATTTGAGTGTACCAATAAAAAAATATATCGTAAAGTATTTGTGGATAACTGGTCTTTAAAAAGACTTGCGTGAGTTTTAAAGACCGTTTCATCCACTTATACATTAATGTACTCTTAAAACACATCGAGGAAGAAATAGTGGGGAACACACTGCAATAATTTATGCAATAAATTAATACTAATAAAATGTTTTAAAGTGAGAATGAAGCCAATATAGTGTGTGTTGAAAAGGTTAATAAACAACTACTCTAAATTCATTTTTCCACAAGCACACACAAAATACAGGGTTATTGGTAATTCGATGCTAACCCTTGAAGAAGTGATAGGGCATCAGGTGAGGAGTAATTTTAACCCACATATTTATTATCCAATTGTTAACCGTTTTTGAGATATTTCAATTTTTAATTTTTTCCCAAAAAAGTACATTTTAACATTTAAAAAAATTCATTAAAAAAAATCTATGGATCATATTTGAAAAATTTTCCCTGCGTTACTTACCCAACACGATAGCCTTTCATTTGACATAATAAATATTCCAAGAAATAAAATTAATACTCAGAAATAATAAGGAAAATCTTATAGAAATTTTTTTAAAAATTTTTTATAAATATTTCGACTCTGTTATTTTCAAAAATATGCCTAGTAAATGTGCGTACAAATTATTTGAAAAACTTCCTTATTTCAATAGGTAATCAACGGTGTACAATAGTTACAATAAATTTTTCATAGTTACAAAAATAAGAAAAATATGGAAGTAGTACGGTTTCATCTTTGTTGGGAAAACATTAGTTATCTGTAACAAAATTTATTCAATTGTTACCACTTAAGTTTTATAATTTGGTCAATTTTAAATCTAAAAAAACTTTTAAGAACATATACAACGAAAATTTGAAAGTACCATATGTTATAAATTCGTGGTTTTGCAGGTAAACTCCTATTTCCAGCTGAGATACATTCAAAGATATCTAGTGACCCCCCCTCGATTTTTTAGGTTAATAAATGTGTGTTATGAAAATTTACATGGCGCTATTGGTTTTTGAGCTATAGCTATTTTTTGTTTTTTGGTCAAAAACCATTTCCTCTTTTTTTCCACGTATTAAAAAATATGTGTTCTATAAAAAAAATTTGACCTGGAATTTTTGTTTCGAAAGTGTCACATTATTACTCTCCATCAACTCTCCTGCAAATTCAATCCGGGCAATTTTTTTCTGTCATGATTATTAACAAAATTATAAGTGAGAATGTTTTTGGTCAAAAAATAACTATAGCTCAAGAACACATAAGTATGAATGTTCATTACATATGAATTAACCTAAAAAAAATCGAAAGGGTGTCGAGACATTTCTTTGGATGTATCTTTGCTTCAAATAGTTGTTTGCTTGCAAAACCACGAATTTACGACATTTTGTATTTTCCAATTTTCGTGGTAATACAGTTAGGGGAACGTATATGTTCTCAAGAGCACTATGTAAATTTTCATAATACGCATGAATTAACCTAAAATATCTGGGGGGGTCACTACATTTCTTTGAATGTTATCTTAGCTGGAAATAGGTGTTTTTACGACATACAGGTACAGTACTTTCAAATTTTCGTGTTAGAGGTTGTGAAGCGTAGTTTAGGATTGAGTGGTATATGTTCTTGAAAATTTTTTCCATATTTAAAATTGACGAAATTATAAAACTTGAGTGGTAACAATTGAATAACAGTGGAGTAAAAACAATTTTGTTACAGATAACTAATGTTTTCCCAACAAAGATGAAACTGTACTACTTTCATATTTTTCTAATTATTTTTGTAACTATGAAAAATTTATTGTAACTATTGTACGTGGTTGATTAGCTAATGAAATAAGGAAGTTTTTCAAATAATTTGTACGCACATTTACTATGCATATTTTTGAAAATAACAGATTCGAAATGTTTATAAAAATTTTTTCAAATTTTCTTATAAGATTTCCTTTAAAATTTTCGAGTAATAATTTCATTTTCTGCAATATTGATTACGTCAAAGGGAAGGCTATTGTATTTGGTAACTAACGCAGAAAAAATTTTTTGAATATGTGCCGTAGATTTTTTTTAATGAATTTTTTTATACTTTGAAATGTACTTTTTTGAGAAAAAATGAAAAATTAGAATATCTCAAAAACGGTTAACAATTGGATAATAGATATGTGGGTTAAAATTACTCCTCACCTGATCCCCTATCACGTCCTAAAGGGTTAGCATCGAATTACCAATAACCCTGTATATAATCATATTGTACTATATTTGATTTCATTTAATAATTACATAAATTCATGTAAAAATGATAACATTTTGTAAAAATTTAGAGTAATAATTTCTTTTCTGCAATATTGATTACGTCAAAGGGAAGGCTATTGTATTTGGTAACTAACGCAGAAAAAATTTTTTGAATATGTGCCGTAGATTTTTTTTAATGAATTTTTTTATACTTTGAAATGTACTTTTTTGAGAAAAAATGAAAAATTAGAATATCTCAAAAACGGTTAACAATTGGATAATAGATATGTGGGTTAAAATTACTCCTCACCTGATCCCCTATCACGTCCTAAAGGGTTAGCATCGAATTACCAATAACCCTGTATATAATCATATTGTACTATATTTGATTTCATTTAATAATTACATAAATTCATGTAAAAATGATAACATTTTGTAAAAATTTAGAGAATGAATGAATGTATTACAACGAAATAATTAAATTTTATCAGAAGATAGTAGATATTAATATTTATATCAACAATAGTACAATTTGTGTAACATTGGAAGGTATGTATGTAAAATATTGAAAACAAAATTATAGTAGAAAATATGATGTAAAAGTCATATTATTGCTGTTGCTATTTTGATGAAATAAATAAATTAAAGTTAAAAAAAGCAGCCACCACATTGTGAATAAGGACAAACACGTAGGAATATTTGCAAATTACTAACATTAGGAAAAACAATGATAAATTATTTTAGCAAAATGCCATTCAAAGCATTGGCTGTATAAACCTTCGTAACAACAAACTCATGGATATCATTCTGTTGTTGTCTTATTTCCATAATCGCTTGTCTCTGATGCCAAAATAAATCATTTTTGAGACCAAAAATTTATACAGAAAACTGTGCGCAATTAGTGTTTAGCAAAAGTTATTGGACCTGCTTGTATGTGTAGAGATATTATTCTAACATGCCAATGAAACAATTCAAATTCCTGTAGCAAATCTGTACAAGTGATTCACAATGACCTTAAAATTCAATTAGTACATAAAGTTTAATTGTTCTACAGAAATGTTTTTTTTTTTCAATCTTGTAACGTGTATAATAAAAATGTATCCTAAAACCACAGGTATAAAACTTTGATAGTTTATAATTGAAATAATCTGGCCACATTTTTTTTTTACTAAGAATTGTATCGATATGGTTTCGAACATATTTGTTATACAATAACTTTTTAGCATGTTGACATATCGATAAACGATTCGTATATTTCAATTAAGGAATTTATTATCTGTATCAGTGAAATGTGTTAGCATTTCTATAGTACTGTCGAATTTTGCTGAGAGATTAGTACATCATCATTATCCAATTTCTCTTTGTCGGTTCCACTTTTAGAGAACAATTTTTACCGAATTTGCACTGTTAACATCTTTCCTTAGTCCATCTTCTAAACTGACCAAAATTTCCAATGGGAGTTTGGTGCTTTGCGGTCTTTGTCGATAAAAGCAATCTTGTTTTTGAAGAACCACTCTTGAGTAATCTTGGCATAATGGCTGCTGGGTAAGGGTAAAAATACATTGAGCCCACGCTATCTAGTCTATGCCGACCGACATTGGGTATCCTTGCACACTAGTAATACACCACTCGATGCAAAGTTGGATGACCAACCAATTAACAAAAGGAACCGAAACATATTTTCAAAGTATCATATTTCACAGCCAGCTTTAGTGAATAGTCGAACATCTATTTAGTGTTTCTTTAGGTTTAAAACAAAATGAATTATTCTTCCGATGATGCCCTTAAAGTGTCAGTGTTTTGGTTATTCATTTTAGAACCCTCAGCATGAAATTCGAGAAACACTGAAGTTTCAAAGACGGAGTAATTTATTATATGGTTAGCCGGCATTTATCGAAAGTGTGGGCATTGAAAAGTGTGAAGTTATGCCTGTAAGGTAAGTGAGCACATGTTGCATTTAAAGATATCCAAAATCGATGCACAGACATTTCTAAAAAGCGTGTTGCTATGTGGCGTGGGGCCAGTGTGTTTTTGCCTTATATCTGACTAAAATATTGTGGCTCTCAAATCTTTGAAAGCAATATTTTCTCTCCTCAACATAAATTTCGGTATTGATAAATTTAGTCATTACAAATGTCTTTTACTTAGTGCCACATTGGTAAAGAGCTTGCCAAATCATAATTTTTTTTTTACCAAATATTAGGTCTGGGAAAAATAGAGTATTCCTTTTCTAACACTATTGTTTCTTTCGGAACCATGAAAAAAATTGAAATCTAGGAAGCAATTCAGTCAAATTTGTAATAAGATTCATCATAAACAAAAATGTGATGTCTTTAACATTGGATGAAATTATACAATTTTTCCAGAACAAGTTTTTGAGAATAAAAATGATTTGTGTTCTCATTTTAGTTGTTTTTGCTCTGTATGTTTTTAGTTTATGCCTAGCCTTTACACGCTGCACTATTCACATAGAGGTAGTTGCTTTTTTGGTAATATCACTTATCAAAAGATTGCATCTTTTTTTCAAAATTTCCATTAGTTCTTCATCTTTTAGATGAACAAAAAAAATTTTTTCAGGCCCATCATCCTCATCCAACTTTTTGATTATAGATGAAATTGAACCCACTGATGAGTTTTTATTTTGCTATTGTTCGCATCGAAATTCCTTGAATCGAACACCATTCATATGAAATGCCTTTTTTTCGTCTTAATGTTAATTTTTGCCATTCTTGCGAATTATTGTCTCTACATAAAATCAAAAGAATAATAATAACAAACTAAACATTGATTCAGTATTATCATAAACATCAAGAAATTCTCAGCGAATGTTAATTTCATAAATTTGAATGTTAGAAAACCTTCGATACATTCTTTATTTTACCATAGCCTTGTATCAGAATTTTGTCTTGTTTTCTGCCAACACATTCAGCATAGACTTCACCCCAGTAGGCATCTCTACCAGGAAAAAATAAAACATTCTAAAGACTCCTCATGAATCTTATAATGTAAAAAATCAATTGACTATTTGACATCCAAATTTTGAACTGACGGGTCTGCCCTTTTGTATGACACAAGGACATTTTCTGTCGAAAAATGTGAATTTAAGTTTCTAAAAACATTAATTTTTACTAAAACCCCCACTAAAGTTTGGAGGATTGTCTCTTGGGCCCCAGACTTTTACCTTATCGCAAAAACTAACAGAGTCTAAGGTTAGTATTTTACCTGTGCTCCTTCATAATCATCCCTCATTGCCTTCTTTTTAATAAGCATATTGTAAAAATCCAAATCAGGTGCGATATTATTCTTTTTCATCACTGCAAGCAGCTCGTTTTCAGCAGAGGTAGAACTCGGAATATCGTCAAGAAGAATTGAAAAAGTTTTAATGTCGGGTTTAATTTTATTATCTAGCATGTTCTGTACAAATCCATACATTCCACCAACAAGTAGCAATCTATCTTCAGGTTTCATTACTTCTGATAATTTCAATATATTTCCAAGATGCGGGTTTTTAGCCATTAAATTGGGACGATTTTCAGTTATTTTTGCCAATTCTGTAGGGGTCTGGTAATTTTGTAGCTTAGTAATTTCATCACCATTATCCCATCGTACTTGTTTGCTCAAGCTGGAAGGGATATTCCTCTTTTGAGATTTTTCTTGATTTTCAGCTAATAAAATAGTATCCTTTCTCTTATTCGATTCAATTTCTAAAACCTTTTTTGAGCTGTTCTCTAGAATTTTATTAACGACATCGTTCGTTGTCTCCAAGTCACCCAGTCCGCATTCTCTGATACAACGTAGTAGTAAATTATAAGTAAAAACATTAGGTTCAATATTTTTATCCACAAATTTTCGCCAAACAAGTAAAGCATGGCGAAAACCTGCCTCTTTATCTGTGATACAAGCTTGGATTAGAAAATTCAATGTATCTGCTGTAATTGTGAATTTTTTCGCTGCCATTTCGTCCACTAAGCTGAAGGCCAAGTCTAAATCTCCACAACGCCCAAAAGCTTTGATCATAGAATGGTAATTCAACTCATTTGGTTCAACACGCTTTTCGACCATTATATCCCGAAGGTGTTTTGCTCTTGTCAGCCCATCTTCAGGCCAGGGACTATTCGCACAAGCGTTGAATAAAGCAGTGTAAGCACCCGCATGTACGTTCAAACCTCTTCTTTTCATATCATTATACAACATGAAAGCTTTCTTCGTATATCCTACCCTTCCGCACGCACCAAGAAGCAAACTATAAATGTAACTTTCTGGTTGGACACGGTCTTCCTTCAGCATCCGCACCTCCAAGACATCAATAGCTTCTTTAATCTTTTTCTTACGAACATAATCTTTGATTATATCTGCATATTGCTTCGTGCTCAGCCTTTTCCCCCTAGGATTTTCTAAAAATTCTTGTTCCTTGAAATCACCTTCGTCTAGCACCTCCTCTGCTTCTACGCCCGTTCCAAAAACATCAGGGTCATCTTTGACTTTGAGAAGAAATTTTTCCTCGTTCGAAGTTTGTTTAGATGCATTTTCCTCAAAAGCATGTTTTGTTTTTGAGGTTATACTACGTTTTTGTTCCAAATTCGCACCTTCATTTATTGTCATTGGCTTGCAACACTGAATTTGTGGAGGGAAACTAACACTTTTCCTATTGTTGCTGATTGTTTTATTTAAAAACTTCAATAAACGTAACCGGTACATTTTAATTTGTTGATCAACTAGGGATATGTTTTAAGTTGGCAACGCTCATTCTTAAGTTGGTAACTAAACCAGAGTAAACGTCAAACGTTATCGCGCGGCGATTATTTATATTTAAATTAGTTGATTAGTAATCTCGTTGAATTGAGATTATAATAATTTCATAGAAATAATTATGATCAAATCTAATTATTTCGCATTCCTGGTGTTTTATCTTTTTTAAGAGGCTGTTTTCGATTCATACGAGTTGCGCTAGTAACAAAGGAAACATGTTGCGTGTGGTGGTGTTAATCGGATTGTTTGTTCACATTTTAGCTCAAACTAAAACGCCTATCATAGGCCTTTTGTCCCAGGAAAGTTATTCAGTGAACGACTTCTTTCCAAATGAAACTTACAAGAGTTATATAGCTGCTTCATACGTAAAACATTTGGAGTCTGCTGGAGCCAGGGTTGTCCCAATTTGGTGAGTAATTATTTGGCTTTAAATTGGACCATAAGTGAGTGAAATTAACTCTTATTTTATAGGATTGGACGGGATGAATCGTATTATAGGGATATTGTCAATAAAACAAATGGGTAAGTCATCATCACTATATATTTTGAACATTTAATAATAATAATAATGTTATATTGATGATTATTACTAATGGTTAATCGTTTCAAAATTGTGTTTTGGTTTTTCCCAATTACTGGATAAATATTTTCCGAGAATATTTGTTATTTATGCTGTGACAAAGGTTACATTATTGAGATAAAGTTGCAAGTTTGAAATGCTTTTATCTTACACAAGGACATTTGCGGTATATTGTCGGCGATGTGAAAACACCTATTACCTGCAATAACATTAGATTTGCAGGAGATATTATTATGGCGTGCCTGATGATCTTTTAGACAAAATATTCCAAAAAAATCATTACTTTGTAATATTGTAGGTACGAGAAGGTGTTTGTAGTATCGTCGACAGTATCATTGAATAATAAGTGTCACTTATTATTCAATGATGGTATATTAAATACAGCAGAATAACGATGACAATTTGAAAGCGTCAATCCGTCATAACGTGAACATTAGTTTCACTAACATGAATTAAATTAGTTGTAATTTTTCTGTAACCTGGGGAATTGTACCTAAAAAAGTACAATGATTCACATAGGTATATAGATATAAAAATTGCAGTGAAAGTGATTTTATTTCATAATTTATAACTTTACTAGAAAATGCGATTTGCGTCAAGACAGCAACGATTCCTAGCAACGGTTTTCGTCCGTGCGCGCTATTTTATACCTATATGAAAAAACCGTGGTTCTGCAGTAGTAGTCATTCAAATGGAATATATTTTTGATTTACATCATCAGAGGGTGTATTTTACACATTTACGATCAACCCCCTAGTAATTGAAACTTGTTTATAGCATTGCCAATAACGGAGTAGTTAATGATTTTTTCAGCATATTTCGTTAACTCTGAATATATGGTTGGATCCCTCATGATATTTGTTATCAAGTTGTGTAGTTTTTACACCCCAATTGTCTTCAGAACTACCCAGTAATGGTTTTTTTTTCAATAAAATATTTATTTGAAATTGCAAATATTTTCAGTTTTTCACAATTTTCTCGGGAACTAGACGTTCTCAGTCAAATATGAGGATGGAGTTGAATTCCTAATGAAATTTGCTATAGGTTGAATAGATGTTATCCCACAATTATCTTCAGGACCACCCAGCAACGGATTTTATTTATAAAATATGTATTTGAAAATGCAAATATTCTCAGTTTTTCTCGATTTTCTTGGAAACTCGACGTTCTCAGTCAAATCTGAGGATGGATTTTAATTCCTCATGAAATATGCTATAGGGTTGAATAGATGATACTCCCCAATTATCTCCAGAACGACCCAGCAACGTTTTTTTTTATAAAAATATTTATTTGAAAATGCAAATTTTCTCAGTTTTTCTCGATTTTCTCGGAAACTCGACGTTCTTAGTCAAATCTGAGGATGGAATTGAATTCCTTATGAAATTTGCTATAGGGC
>JAUIMX010000324.1:0-12886 GCA_033557805.1 Phaenonotum sp. SLE1380
ACATAATGCGAGACCTCATACAAGTTTGATCACTCGCCAAAAGCTTTTACTGCTTGAATGGGATACACTGCCACACCTACCATATTCTCAAGATCTGGCCCCTTCGGATTAGTATTTGTTCTGTTCACTGCATCATTTTTTGGACTGTAAAACCTTTACCTCCAATGAAGACGTCAAAAATTACCTCAATCAGATTTTTGCCAGCAAAGGCCAAAAATTTTAAAAGTGTGGAATCATGCTACTACCAGAAAGATGGCAAAAGGTGTTGGATCAGAATGGCCAAGATATAATAATAAAATATTTATTCATTATACGTAGATCGTCTTTCATTTTCACTGAAAAAAAAAACGAAATGACTTTCCGAACAACCCAATACTATTATGCTAAAATATTATTGTTTTGGTTTCAAAGCGTTCTCCTAAAAAGGATACTGGTAACTACGATTAAACAGACATAAAGGACGTGAATCCATCATTACCTATTGCCAAGTCCATTCCGTATGAAATGAAATCCCTATTTATAAATACTACCTTTGAAGCGTTCCATGTCCATTACAGGAAGCTATACTTGGATACAACAATTGACACTCGGTAGATCGAATCAATGTCTTTCTAGTCCAAGTTACTAGAATTCTTTTTCCTCCATCTATGGGATATCATGCATTTTGTATCGCTACCATCGGTACACGACGCTGCAGGCTTCAAACAGGGCGGAAAGGCCTTCCGTCTTTTTGGCATGATACGATACAATTGCAATATCAAGGCATAATGGACGTAAATCAATCATTAGCAATTACTAATTTGATGTCAAATCCATATAAAAGTGGAGAGGAATTATGAGTGAAACTCCGAAGAAAATCATCCATTGAAAATTTCCCTAGTAAATGATTTTATAAATGTACCTAATCTAACTTTTCCTCGAAAGCCTTATTTAAATAACAAATCCTATCCACACGGGCGTTTATGGCCTGAAATTGCCGATAGAAAACTCTGATAGAAATGTTCATTGAGGCTCAGATCGAGACTGAACCATTATGAATAGAATCACGAACGCCAGGGTAAATATCACATCCACATGCAACCAAATTGGTGTCGCTTAATATGATCGTAGCTCCGTATGCAAATAGGCCTTGCACTTCTAGAGTCGAATCAAATTTATCGAAACTGAATTGTAAGTGTATTTATTGCTCTAGAAATGAAAATGCTAACCGAAGTGGAGTGAATCGAACGTAAAAATAAAAAAGAGGAACAATAAAATAATCTTTCCTTTTTGGGGTTGATCGGATTTGTGAATATCGGAGAAGGGATTTGAGCTTGGACGATAGATTGCTAACCAAACAAATTGACGGATCTCTTTGTTGACTTACATAATGCATGCCGGATTAAGGTTGGTAAGGAGGTCATCTGCAATACCGACAGAGCGATGTTTTCGAAGTTATAGGTTGGAACATTCAAAACGGGTTGTTTTCTTGCAAGATTCGATTACAGTGCATCAATAAACATGCGCTAACACTTCAGAAATTATAATTTCTCTTCAGCATAACGAATATATGAACCTTTGTACATAATGTTTTCTAATTTGAGTTCATTCCAGAATAGAATGAGCCCTGATTTCTTTCAAAACCACTGCTTCTTTAAAAATCTCGGAATATCTTGAAACCGGTTAAAAATAATAATAAACATAATAATTAAAAATATTCTGTCATTAATTTTGGAAAGTTGTCCGTTAGTCCTTTCAATCACAAATAAGCCAATACAAGGTGTTTCGAAATGTTCCTGATGCGTTTCAAAGTCCAAATGGCATCCTGTATATTCAAAATGACTGAATGGCGTGTCGACGATACACTGGCGGAAAGCAGTGATTCTGTTGAAGGCAAATAAAGAGTGTCGATTCAATTTCAAGTTTGAATTTTAAAAGTGAACACACAAATAGATATTTTCTCTATTTCAATTCAACTTCCAAAACGCAAACACGAATACCATAAACATATCCTCCCTAGAGACAGATGCTTCGATCCACTTTTTCAGAAAGCCCATTTTTTACCTAAGACACCTTACATTAATCGCTCTCTCTTTAAAATGCAAAATGTAAATCTCCCTTACTTTTTCTCTCGAGGCTACGATGGGCTAAATCCCACCCAGAGTATTCGCAAGGATCCCCGAGAAGAAATATCAGGGGGTGTTGATATTTTTGAAGGACACAAAGAAAATTGCGAGACAAAAGGCAATACGCGGGAAAATATTGCGGGCAAATTTCATTGGGTGAAAGACAACAATCATTTGTTATCCTCCATAAATTCCAACAAGTTGGATGTCTTTTTTTCTGGAGGTTTACCTGCGCACGATGGGGATCTCGGCATAAAAGAAAAAATCTAATCTACTATCAAGGCACGTTGCTCGGGGAAAAGCACGTTTCATCGCATTTGTGGAACTCATTTCCCAATTCCTGTATGCGGACTTGTGTAAGTACATGCACTCTAACGGAGAGGAAGACGACGGAGATTTCCTTTTATTGGTGACGTAAAAACAGCGCATTATGACTGACACTTCGTCGCTGTGAAACGTATCATTTTCGCTTTAACTGTTCTAATTTCGGTTTTAATTACCCTTTTCACTAATTAGACTCTAAGAAGAGGTTTGAATGCACTTTTTATTTCCATCAAAACCTAATGCACGTTTTAGTAGCTAAGGGTTTTATTAGAATCATTTTCATATAGCGGATTATTTTCACTTTCAACAAAAAAAGAATGGCATGACAGGTTCCTTATTATACTAATTATCTGATATTCCATCTTCTCCCAGCTTCTGCATCAAAATTGTTTGAATTTGATCGTCAAAAACAAGATTTGATGGACTCACAAAAGGTACCATAACAAGCATTTGATGGCAACGAACCTCCATCGTGTGGAAGCGTCATGATATCAGTAAATATTTATTCATATATTTCAAAACAATTCAGGAATATTGTTCCTAACTTTTTTGTTGTAGTTTTTAAGAAACTCAACCCATATTTCAAAGTAACTTCTGAATGAATAAACTATCTGAATAAAGGAAAACTCCAATAACATGCGACACAACCGCGTGCTCATGTACAGTCATTTTGAATTCGAAAGTATAATAAATTTACCAGAATGCTAAAGAAGCGTTCACGTTGACACCTTACACTTCACACCGCTACTTCGCTACCAACTTCGCAACACACGTAATACCAAAGACTTCGCATGAAATGCTACAAAAGAAAATGTGAAAAATGCAAGACACCGCATACTCAACACCACACTACACTGCACATATGATCTCCCTATTGATACATATTTTCACCCTATTTAGTTTTAATACCAGGGTCATAACCATTCATAACTATCATAAAAACCTTCCTTTTTATTCTGAACAAAAGAAGTCCCCTAAATCTGAAGGCATCAAGTTATTACACACACACACACAGCAAAAAAAGTTGATATGTTATACATTACAGAAATTCAATACAAGCATTGGGAAAGAAATTAGTTCTTGAAAGAATTCATAGAGTCTTGAAGTTTAGACAACCGACATGGTTGAGGTTATACATTGATCTCAACACAAAATGAATAATGTCGTTTTTGGAAAGACAATGGAAAATATCCGGAACACTCTATTGTGCAACTGGTGACAAAATATGAGGGAAGGTATGGTGCAGAGGCATTGATCTCGAGACCTTAGTTCGAATCTTCTATTTTCAACGAAAATTTAGGAATTATTTATAGAGTCAAATAGGACGGAAGTGCATTTTGAAAAACCTATATATACAGTGTTTCCCAAGAAGTTCGCGTCAAATGGGAAACTTTTTTATTATTGACTTTATCGAAAAACATTATGTGAATAAAAAGTTTTGCTTTACTTGAAACAAAAAAGTAGCCATAGTACCTTTCGATACAGTTACTAGTTAGGCGGGAAAATTGAAAATTTCAAAATGCTTCTAAGAGTAAAAGACCTTTGTTTTCCAAGCAATCAAAAAAATTTATTTAGATAAGTTGTTTAGAATTCATGGTTATATTTAGATATAAAATTTGGAACTGAAATTTGGAAAAAAAATTTTCCAGATTTTACCCAACTATTCGAATGTGTTTTCCATAAAGTAATTATTTTTGCGTGATTCAGCATCTTTGCGCCTATTTTCACTATTTTAAGTTAAAACATTTGCACATTTCAAGTTTTTTCCTGAGTTTAAATGGAATATCCATAAAAATTTTGTTTTCCGTATATTTTTTGATGCATACTAACTTTTTCAAATGTAAAAGTACCATTTTTCACTTTAGTAAAGGATCATCACAAACATAATCGAGAATTGAATATCAAAATATTTCCTATACAAAATCTAAACACCACGTTATATAAATTTTAATTATGAACAATGCAATGTTCGGTGGGGTCCAACCTGAAAAAATTTCCAGTTCAATTTGTATACAGCACCAAATGTCGATACATCAGATATGTGCACCTAGTTGTTGGGGGGGGGGGGACGGCCAGAAAAATTGAGTATTCGATCCAAATTCCCTAACGTATGCATATTCACCGAGTTAGTAAATGAATATTTTATATACGTACCATCCTTCAAATACAGATGGTCTGTGTCAGCACGCATTCCTATTGAATTTTTAATAATACCTCTCGAGCTTCTGTGTCTACGGCGCGACACGAAAAGCTTTATGATATATAAACAAAAGTTGGAAGTCTGAAGCTATGGCTTTCTATCAATTCAGTTCCATGGAGAGGTTGATGTACGAATTAGATGGAAACAAAAGCTTTCACTTTCATTTTGGTGCGCGGGCGGGTGGGCGCCTTCGACTTCATCAAAAATGTACGAAACAAATATATCACTCTACTTTGTGCAATATAAACGATGCTCGTAAATCCATTATTCGATATTAAATCTTCAGTTTCGTCCCTTTTTTATTGGAGATTGATAACATTTTTTCTTTGTTTTCAGGTGTGTGTTCACAACTTGTAGTCTAAAACAAAACTTGGTTGGTAAGTGTTAGTGATTTCTCAACATAACGCCCAATTGTTTTTGTAATTTATATCAAGGATGTTGAATCATCAGGTACCAGAAAAGGCAGACATAATCATAAAAATTCATGAAATCTCAATTTATGATCTATAGATTATGCCTAAACTTTTCATAGTATCTTGGAATTTCAATACTTTGTCATCTAATGCTATATGTAAGTGATTGATAGTTTGAATGTATTGTGCTGATTTTTATTTCCAAAAATAATGATATCTTTTTGAGCGGTCCCGATATGGAACCTTGTGGAACACCTGATATAGTGCCTAGGGTTCTTCCCAAAAGAAGTAATTTTTAAAAAACCATATAGCGTTATCCTCAAAGCCAATGTTGTATATACAAAGCAGATAAAAGTAAATTATGATTTAATGAGTCAATGATCCTAGAAAAATCCAAAAGAATAAGGACTGTCAACAAATTATCATCAATAGCCCTGTAAATTTCATTCAATACTTTTGCAATAACTGTGGATCAGCTGAAACCTTCTCTGAAACCAGAAAGCATATCAGGTAATATACGGTAAATATTCAAATACTCTAGCATTTGTTGATGAAAAAGTTTAGAAATAATACTCTAATTGGGTTCAAGTCGCTATACGAGAAAGGTTGACTAATCTTTGGTAAAAAGATGACAGGTGCAGCTTGCAACTATCAATCAGGCAATAATTTAAGATATCGCTCATTTGCTGCAATAACATCATTACTCTAAAATCACAATTTTGCAGGAGCTGTTGAAGTTTCAAAACTGTAATAATACTCTAGCAAATGTAGTTGATTCAAAACACCATCATGCAAAACATTTTGAAACCAGATACAGATATGACATTCTAGCAGTTGAAAGTATATTTGGTTACCATTGTATTTGTAATATCAATTCAAAATCACTAATATCGAGTTATGACGTTGTTGCAACGAATGAGCGATACCTATGCCTACTTGCACACACACCGATATTGGACGGCCGACTTTTTATCGGTCGTCCAAATTCCCATAGTAAACCACATGCGGAAATGGAACCTTGCGCACACGCCGACCGCCGATAAAATGCCGGCCAGTTGCCGGCCAATGATGTATTGGAAGTAGTGGCGTACGTGACTAAATACACGCTTGCACACGCACTTCCACCGATAAAATAAATAATAATATTAATAAATTTATTTTCCCCACAACTACAAATCATGTTAAGTACAATATGATACCATATGTTCATTTATTTGATTGTTACAAAAAATATTAATAGTACCGATATTTTACCGGCCGTCCAATATCGGTGTGTGTACAAGTAGCGTTTGTCTAATATGAGGAAATAAATATGGACAACCGTATGTTAGTATCAAGTGGGTAATAACATCAACATCTTTTATTCTTTGTTTTTACCATGTTAGTCGGATACACCAGAAAAACAACATACAGATTCCGTTAAATTATATTCAAATGCAAATATATGAAAGTTCATACGTATTCCAAAATTTTAATTAAAATTTGTCTGTATAATTGAGCGCGTCATATGGCAGCAAGTTTGAGAGGTTTCTGTCAACATACTGTACCCAAACTGAATATAGAATTGCAAAAAATATGTAAATTCAGTTGATATTTTTATTGCATTCACCAACGGTGGCACAGATATAGCGAAGTCCTGACAATACCGAGGTGAATATGCATGAATATATGTAAACGTTTTCAGTGAAAGAAGTAGAGAACATATTGTTTGTGTTCACACTTGGGAGAATCCTTCCGTATTTTTATTGTAAGAAACGCTGTACCTGTTATTGGAATACAATAAAATGTATCCTATATTTCTATCATATGTTCATTTTTATATCGCGATTGCATACCTTGCACAACCTTTATATGACGGCTTATTTTGAGTTAGATTCGAAATTATTTTGTTACTTTATCATTCAAATTTCTTCGCCCAAACGTAATGAACTCAGAGCACCATCAAAAAGCCCAAAAATTTATTGAAAATGAAGCAATTCGAGGACTGATGCTTTTTTAGATTTGGAAATTGATTGATATACTATTTCCTGTTAGAAATTCTTAGGTTTTGAATACGATGATCTCAGTTCTAGCTTATGATTTTAAACAGTTTATTGTCTGTTACAATAAATTTCTAAAAACTTGTCATTCTTTTCACTTATTTCATTTTGAAGTAAGCAAGGAAAGCAGTTAGTTTTGTCAGAAAATTTAAGTAGACGGCCAACTATATTGAGTCAGATGGGGCACCACTAGCTTATTCAATTCGCATACGGTGAGCTAGAACTGAGATCTTCGTATTCAAAACATAAAAAATTCCCCCTTGCTTCCAGAAAATTTCTTTCAGATGAAATTTTCTCATTGATCGCCATCATCACCTTTCCAAGGCTTATGAACCTGCATATGAAAGTTGACAAGTGAAAGCGTAACCGTAATCCTCTAGTTCATATATACCATTATCTGATAATTTTCCTTTAATACGACACTTAATAAATTTAGGTGGCAAAGTAGCTTGGAAATAATTCCCAGGATTTAAAAGACCAAAATTGCGTTTTCAGAGACCAACTATCTGATTTGAAAGTTCACTAGTCATCTTCGAAAATTATACCTATCTGCACTCTTCATATAAGCCTGATCAAGACAAGCTCTGAGGTCTTCCATGAACTCATCAGCCAAAGTTTTACAGTTCCCCATAACCTGCCTAGCAAAATTTAAAAATGCAGTCGAGAATTTTGTGAGAAGTGAATCTCAGTTACGATGATTATTTTCAACAAATGAACAAATCATATTCTTCATTACGCGATTGATTCTTACAGTGGGGTTACTCTGAGCATGGTACGTCGGATTCAATAAAAGTTATTTGTTCTTCAACATTTCTTTCAAACAAAAACGTGTGGCTCCAAATCGTGACCCAATACACCATCCACAAATCGCTGCCACGTAGCCGGAGCGTTATGGAGACCAAAAGGCATGCGCGTAAATTGAAACAGCTTACAACCCGGCACTGTAAATACTGTTTTCTTTTTACTTGCTTTATCCAATGGTATTTGCCAGTAGGCACTCTTTAAATCAATGGACGATGGATATTTTGCCTTCTTCAATCGATATAGAATCATTGTCATATGAGAAAGAGCGTAAGCGACAAACTGTCGAATTATAAAAGTTAATTTTCAATTATTTCCATTCCTGAATTATTTTTTTATATAGATTCATATAGCGACCTTATTTTTGCCATCTAGGGCGTATTGGGCGCTCCTGAATTATTACTACGTCAATATTTGCAGAGAAAATTCAAAGAAAAGATTGTAAATAAAAACATCTGAGGAAATATACCGATCTTCGCTGCCCCATTCCGACTAAAATATATGAGACTGTTAAGTTGTATTTCAAGCATTTTTTGCACTGCTCATGAAAAACGACCTCTGCTCATGGTGTACACACAGAGTGGCTACGGTTATGTGGGTGTATGCATAATTCCAACAAGAAATTGTACTCCAGGTTTAATTTACTTTATGTACAGTGGCAAAAGTACATATAAATCATTCACCAACCTGCTCTACAGAATAATGTATTTTCCATGTGCACTTATATGTAATGTTAATCCTTTACTTGCCTCAGCACGTTACTACGTGTTCGAACATGCGAATACTGTTACCTATTTTAAACTTACGGTAAAATATCGATTCAATTTAATCTAAATTATAGACTTGTGCACTATTATTTGCCATTTCTGTACTTTAGTTGGAGTGGAAATATTGTGACAGGTAGATTTTTTCAAGTTAATTGATATTGATCATTTGATTAATAAAAAGTACGAGACACTCGTTTTTCAAACATGATATTTTTTGTGTTGAGTATGTAATTTTGAATATTGGATGGGAGACAAAGAGTTGAGTCTAATATTTATTTGCGAAGGAAAGATTATATTTGACAGTTTACTCATCATGGCAAATGTGATACTAAGAGTTGTACACTGTTTAGTCCTAATAATCAGTCAGAGAACTTCTTCTTTTGATTGAAGAAACGCTCGTTTTGCATTGGGTCGTAGATTGGATTACTTGGAGAAACCACAAATAGAAGAGACAATTTAACCAATCATTCTTTGATTTTTCCGTATTTTTTCTCGATGTTACGCCATCTTAACTTTTTAGAGTAGAAACAGAGTTTAAATCTACAACCATTTTTCTTGATATAGGAAATATTTGCGGCACCAACATGAAATATTTATACTGAATGCTGATTACTGACTCCACTTTCTATTTTTTTATTGACATTATTCTAGAAGATTGCCCCTGATTCAAAGGTTTGCGTCCTGTGCTAACCGATTTGAAATTCGATTCTTTTGAACTATTCTCAAATAGTAATCTTTTATGTAGAACGCTTTTTTTTAATTGGGTGTTTAGTGGCGCTGATCTACAGCCGCCACCCTATGGCTCGGGATCGATGCCCATATATGTCATCCAACTTAATTCTACAGTTCTACTTCGATTGAGGGGAATATACTTGAAAATGTTTTATCACCCTCAGCCAAATTCGAAACCGGGCCTAAAGATGCCGCAGTAAACAGCTACCACGATAGAGTCGAGGCTTTGACCACTACGCTATACTGGTCGGCTAGAACGCATTTCGCCAACAACAATTTTGAGCGGGTACGAGTAACATGAAACTGATTACCAAAAACTCTCTGATTTTATAGATCCATTGATCAAAATGTTCGTATAATACGATAAAGATCACGACCAAAACCCACCTTGATAATTAAAGGTGTGTTCTTTTTTCCAAGGTTCCGCTCAGAACGAGAACAAAATTATGAGTTTGAATTAAAATTATTGGTATGATTTCCAAAATGATAAGTCACAAAATTTAAAGCACATTCTTACTAGCGGCCTGAATCTTCAAGCGACTGGCTACCGCAACTAGCCGCACTACGGGATTATCCTGCCGACTAGTGCGGTTAAATGATTTGCGGTTGTCGAACTGCGTAAATAGAGCGGTTGGTCTGCCGATGCTGATTGTACACATACACGTACGTTCTTACATGTTGCACTCCGTGGATTAGAACCGTTACGCTACTTGCACACACACTGATATTGGACGGCCGACTTTTTATCGGTCGTACAAATTCTAATAGTGAACCACATGCGGGAATGTAACCTTGCACACACGCCGACCGCCGATAAAATGCCGGAGAATGCAGTATTGGAAGTTGTGGTGTACGTGATGAAATACACGCTTACACACGCACTTCGCCGATAAAATATCGACCGATATTTTACCGGCCGTCCAATATCGGTTGATATTTTATCGGTGGAGGCTGCCTTGCACACACTGAATTTTTGCCGGTCGAACAGTCAGTTGCTTTGTTATTATGACATTGGGTTATTGGATAATAATAAATCCTGAACGAATTATTGCTATGTGGTTATTATATCGCCGTATTGAGAACCGTAGGATCTAGCAAACTTCTCTCTATGTCCCCCTGGTAAGATTCCTGTCTTTAAATGTGTCTAAAGTTTTATCCCTTAAAACAGGTCTTGCCTCCACTAACGAAATGAGTACATCGCAATCAATTGACTCACCCATTGCAATCGTAACACGCGCTACCAAGACTAGTACGTACAATTTCAACGAGCAATCCACTGCAATGGCCGATAAAATGTCGGTGCGTGTGCAAGCCTGTATTCAGTCACTACTTCCCGATATTACCGGCGAAACAGTGGCAGTGGCCGGCAGCTGGCCGGAATTTTATCGGCGGCGACCAGCGGTTGGCGTGTGTGCAATGTTCCATTCCCGCATGTGGTTCACTATTGGAATTGGGACGACCGATAAAAAGTCGGCCGTCCAATATTGGTGTGTGTACAAGTAGGCTTAGTGGGTGTGACCAAGTTCTTCAATCGCCGCGGCTTGCATTTTGGTGCAGTCAAGTGAAAACAAGGAAGATTGACTGCAAGTTGATGTAATGTTGGAATCAAAAAGTGGTAGACTACGTGGTCCATCATCTAGACGTATAAATCACAATTTTATTTTTATTTATGTAAATTTGCACCCATGTTATACAATAATTACTCCTTATTCCGAGAAGTAACTAACCCCGAAGAAACAATTTGCCAAGTTTTTTCAGGGGTCAAGTCGTCAAATTAGATGAAAAGGGTTGATAAGCCAAAGCGATATGTTTCGTTTCAAGTAATTACTGGATCTCGTGAATATTATCAAACGAAATGAAAATAATCGTAAAGTACGACTATAAAACCCCCGTAGTAAGTATATAAAGTTACTTTATTTATGAAAATAACTGAATTTTTATTACTTCCTCTAATAATGGTCCGACTTGTAATAAATGACTAGTAATGAGATCGTTTCCAGAAAAATTTTGTTTTTAAATTAGCGACATAACCTAATTTTCCAAAGGCTTCTATAATATTTATATTATTCATCTGATTTCGTTATACGACTGTGATTGTGACTTCAGTAGCTTTGCAGGAAATCATCGTATGTTTTCTTGAATATTTCGTATTTCATTGCGTTTTGGGAGATAAAACGTGTTGTATTGAGACCGTTGGAGGTGATGGGTTGTCATACGAATAATTATTATAATTCTTGCTTAATGAAATATTGAATTTGATTGTTGAGATCACTGTATACATCGAAAAAGTCTATCGGTAATTGCGATTCCTGATTGTCCAGATTATTCGGTATTTAATCCATTGTTGCCCATAATAACATGTAATCGTCGCTCCAATGCCTTTGGTAGAAAGGTGACTTAACCTATTTAATCCATCTGTTGCATTTGTTAGACATTATTTTTAATGTAATCGTGCGCATTTACAGCCTTTCTAGAAACTCCAAGATTGGAAAAATTTTTTTCTTACCCGGAAGATATGAAGTAATCATCGGGAATGTTCGTTCATTGATGATCAGGACCGGATTTTGGAACAGTACTTGCTTAGGAGATTTATAAGTAGTAAATTATAAAGATAAATAAGTTAAATAATGCAAATGATTCAATATCTTAAAATAATGACAACAACGGAAGTGTTATAATTTTTGTTTTGCTCGTAAAGGGAAACAATTATTCCACATTGAGAAGGGGTGGCGTTATCAGCCGATCAAAATGCTGATTTTAAATAAGCAAACAAAGGGAAACAGACATTGGGGGCTGCATACAAATACGAAAGGGTGGCGAGAGAGGCAAAGTAAAACTAATCACGAAAGCTGGGATATCATTAATAAAACAACCGCAACCCGAGTCGGCAAGTTGTTCCTACTACCTTACCGACCAACATTGACATTCAGTATCAATTTACATTTCATGGACAATCGACTTGCCGGTGAAGCCGGTGGCTCCTCACGAAGACCCCATATATTTTGGATTTGCCCTTCTGGCACCTTCTTGTACCACCCTTTGAATAAATAAAATGAATCCCGCGAAATCTTGAAAGGTGTTTAGGAAAATTTTTTTGTTCGCTTCAAATGGGAAGAAATCTAGGGACTAGAAACTTGCTGGAAAATTGGAGTATTATTCGTTTTTAAGTCAAGAACATTTGTTTATTATTTCATCTAGTTTTACATTCATCTAGTTCTGCATTACAAATTACGTATTCTATTGTAGATAAAAAAGAATTAACCAAGAAAAGTTTTCATTTTTAAATTTGGAGTGCATGAATGGCTTCGAAACGTCTTACAGGAATTGAACGGACATGATTTCATTGAGAAAGCAAAGAATTAATTAGAAATTAATTGTGGAAAAATAGCAGGCCAACAATAGAGGAGATGGGGGTAATGGGAGTCACTGGGTAATGGTGGTCAATTAAAAATAGACGGAACGAAGTCCGTTTCAGAATACATCTATGTTGCATGGAATCCGCATT
>JAUIMX010000325.1:0-12852 GCA_033557805.1 Phaenonotum sp. SLE1380
AAATTTGAAATTCAACTGCACTGTACGACGCCATTTTAAAAAATGGCGGCTTAGTACTTATGCCATTATAAAGTACGAACCCTTCCAAAGTTTTCATGGAAAAAATATATTCCTCCCTATTCCAAATGTCGGCGTTACAATAAAATAAAATAATACCTACAAATTGAAAATTTTCTGAAAAATACGAAATATCTCGAAAACGGTCGACTTTAAACCACTAACGTTTCAAATAAAGTTCTATTGAAATTTGATAGAGAATTCAAATTTTGAATAAAATATAGGGGTTTCCATTAAAAAAAATTGAGTTAGGTACTGGTTCGGTAGTAAGCGAACATCCTGTATAGTTGAAACTGATTTTAAAAGATGGCTCCCAAAAATTGAAGAAACTTTTATACCAATTATTTTTTCCATACAGAGCATTGTTTCCGAGATATTCTACTCTGTCGTATAAATGGGACACCCTGTATATTTTCCGATTCTCTGATGAAAAATTATGCAACTTCAATAGGACATGTACGTGTTTATTTCTTACCGTTTCCGAGATATAAGCTAAAACTTATGTATTCTTCCAAACGCAGGCCAATTTTGGAAAAATGATACCATCTTCAATAGTTATGATAAAAATTTCATACTTTAGGTAAAGTTGAAGAAGACACGTGGAGTTGTTACTAATTCAGTTTTTTTTTAAGTATGCAGAGGCTGCGCAAAAAATGTTTAAGCTGTGAACATTTCATTCGTCCGAAACTCAATTTTTTTCAAATGGCACACCCTATATATTCTTATCTCACTAGATTTTACTTTCAAAGTATTTACTTGAGCGTGCCCCATCGACAGCCGCTTTGGAAATAGTAAATGAAATAGCAGTTATTTTTTTATTTTTTTAGGAAAAAACTACAGATGGTTTCAAAATTTGAAATACTACTCCAGCAGCATATTTCACATATTCAATTTGCGAATTATAATTGTATACTATGCTGCTGGGGTGGCCGCTTAAGATTTCGAAACACTCTTCATGTTTCAGAAAAATAAATGTAAAAAATTGCTATGCCATCTTTTATCTCCAAAACGATCAGCGATACGTATAGGATATGCTCAATAAAAAAACTGTATCGTAAGCTGAAGTTAAAACCAAGAAAACTGCTATTACTTGCAGGGGTTCAGTTCGCGTACCCTAGAACACATACATCTATTTTGCATCAATTTGTACTAGTTCTAGAACCTTTGTGCCTTGAAAATGTCCCATGCAATCGTGGACGAAACGTCAACAACTGGCAATGGCTATACACGGTATATTCCAAAAAATACCTATATCCAAAAGTTCAATATATCAAAGATGATATGACAATACTGTGTGAATGTGAAAACATGAGATTTCTTAAGAAATTTTATCAACACGATATACGCAATGACATTTCAGAGTGAATGCATCAAAAAATAAGTTTTCACGCAAAAGTAATAGATACATGAACGACGATATGGAAGTTCAGACTCAACAAGAAAACTTAATACATTTTGCCACTCGAAATCTCAAACTGAAAAATGATCGACGTTTCGAAAGCCTTCTTATGAACTTCAAAACATATATAATCATAAAACCTAAGCACTTTCAGTATAAATTTAACTTTCTTAAGTGCGTATAAATCTCTTGTTAGTTACGATATGAAAAAGTTTAAGGTCTAAAGTGAAAGAGTAACGTATATTTTAGTTACGTCCCAAGTTCACCCTCCTCCTTCATAACATATTTTCGCATATATTATGAGAAGTTTCCCATTAAGTGTGAGGGCGGTCTGGGACTACAGAAGTGGGATAAAACAAATGGCCACCTATAATAGCATCTAGTTATCTATCGTAGCAAAACGTTGAATATGATTATACGTGAGCAGTAACATCAATTGTAAAAATGACGTCCCTGTCGCACAAATTACTCAACCCACCCTCGAGAATTACTTTTTTAGAGGGGTGGCGTCTTACCACGTTAAATTAATTGCTTGTTTTGCTATCGGTTTAAAATTTTTTAGATTCCTCAAAGTTGCGAGGGGAGAAAGAATCCAAACCAATTTCGATGAAAAAGAGCACAAGGGGGCTTGTGTTAATTGCACGGCAATTATTTCCAATAAAATCCTAGTTTTTCTTAATGAAAGGGATCACCGGACCGCTTTGTTTTTGGCGAGTTTCTTTGCCAATCAGACCGTACATAAACTTTATCTTTGGGTTCAAAGAAAAAAAAAGGCCACGCTAAGCTGTGTGACATCAAAAGAACTGTGCAAAAAGCTCGAAGCTTTATTGTGTGTAACACTGAAATGACGTGCCCTTGTCCTTGATGACTGAAATCGCTGAAGGCGCTTGTGACGGTGACTGCGGGTGACAGGATTCGTGCGCTGCATAACACGAAATAATACCGAATGAAATAAATCAAGAGGGAAGGAATTCATAGCGGAAAAAAATGATTTGACGTTTTAAATTATTTTTATTTTGCGAAAGCCTTTTCCACCGCACTTACGATAAAAGGAACTGTGCTACCTTGGTAGTAAAAATTATTTATGTGCGGATTTGACGAAACGATTACAAATGTTTGTGAGAAGTTGATCCAATTTTTATTAAGGCGTTAAATTCAAGCTTCCCTTGATAATTCAATGAAGGACAATATTTGATTCAATTTAATTTTTGCTTTAGTCATTTATTTGAAGCTGACAACTTGTGTAGAATACGAGGTACATCCAGAAAGTAAGTTCCGTTTGGTAATAAAAATAAATTGTGTACAGATACACAAAATTCTACAACTCTTGAACTACTTTTCCACATAACTACAAGTTTTTGTATACCTCCTACATAAAAGTTTTCCGCCTGTGTATTCAACCAGTTGGAAACGTTTTGTTCCAACTGCTCGTCATTGTTAAAGTGTTGACTACCAAAGAAAGACTTGGGATGTAAGAACAAATGAAAGTCGCTAGGAGCGAGGTCAGGGCTGTACGGAAGATGGTCAAACACGTCCCAGCGAAATCCCTGTAGGAGGTTTCTCGTCGTGCGTTGAACTGTCGGACCCATCTTGTCACCATTGATTCACTCATCTCATTTGGTCCGGAAACTTCGCAAATTTTCCAATTAATTCCAATTGGTTTCACTTTCCCAGCATTCAGAAAATGAATCACAGATCTGATTCACAAGCGGCGGAATTTTCAATCAACACCGACATTATAAGTGAGCACAACAAAACGTACGTGGCTGACAGCGATCTCAGAATGGTGCACCTTTCTTCTGCTTTATACAGAGCATATACCGCGCATGTGCGCAACTGCGATCGCAGCGCTGCAGCGGAGATAAATTGAAACGGAACTTACTTTCTGGACGTACCTCGTATTTAAAAAAATTATTAGTCGTGTCCCATGATATGAAAATATGCACGGTGTTCTATTGGGAAAAATGGCTTCCGACCTATTCAAGTTTTAACACTTCGAAAATGTTTTGCGGGTCTTTTGTATACTTTGAAAAAAAATACGAGTTCAACCCAATTTTTCATACTATTCTACAAATAAACTCATCAATAAAGGACCCTTTATGTCGATAGTACACTAATAATATATAACTTGAACTATTTCAACAAGGAGTCACCGCTTAAGTTAAAATTTAATATTTTATGAGTTTAGGACTACTGCAGTATATGCAACCAACCCTGATCGGGCGTAAACGCAAACATACACTACCGAAGTAAAGGGTCTTTTTTTAGTGAGTTTAATCGTACAATACTGCAGTAAATATGAGAGACGTGTCGTGAAAAACAAAGAAGTTCTGATTCTTTGAAATCGGGTTACTGGAAAAATCATGTTTTAGCTCATATTTCGAAAGCTCTGAAGACTTGTATGATGCAATAAAGTTACAATATGTCTAATGTAAAATACGTTCTGTTTGCTACAATTTACATACCTTAAATATGTCCTATACCTAAACGTAATATTCCCCGAGTTATTTTACACTTTTTTTATTTGACGAAGTAAACCAATACAAAAATTTTATTATCGAGGTTGCCGTGTCGCCATATGGGAAATATAATAGTTGCCATGACAAGTGAAACGTCAAATTAGTTGACATATTAGCGATGTTCCATCATAAATAACTAAATATTACACTTGTTACTTTCACACTTGAATATTTCAAACTACTGATAATATTCTGAATATGCAGCTATTATAATTTAAAATTATAAGAATAGATACAACGAAACTGAATAATAGGAAAATAATCTTACAATGTGAAACACTTTTTGAGTAATATGCAAAAACTGACCAGAATTTCGAACAAGGGCGTTTTACTTCTATGGCCATTTTGATTTTTTTAGATCTGTTTATGCTTCATATAAAGCAAAACTTTTTGTCAAAATAAAGCTTTTTCATAAAATCAATAACAAAAAAGTCTCTCATTTAGGGCAAACTTTTTGAAAATCACCGTATTTTCAACAAGATTTCCAAAGGAATAAAATTGCTGAAAATACTTAATCCCTTTAACCATTCACTTTAAAGTGTAGATCGGCATACACAAGAGGAATACGAATTTCGTTTGACTAATACATTCGAAGTATACTTCAAATAAATATTGAGCGTACCCTTTGTAACGCAGAAAACTCCAAAGGTATCGTTTACAATGCCATTATAGGATATTCTCCTATATTGCTCACTTGAAAGATGACGGTTTGGTGAAATAACATCCCCATTTCTTTACTGATCACATTTTAATCATACGGAATTTTTTTTGTGATATATACGGTATACGAGTTCGCGTTTAGAGTCTTTTATACAGGGTTGGGCAAATGTTCGGACACGGCTCAATAACTTTTGAATAAAAAGTTATATCGAAATCGGGTTTCTGACATTGTCTTTGGTAATTTTTTTTTCTATTGTGTAACAGTAATTTCAACCCAATAGCATAATAGTAATTATAATAATATTGATGAAATTTTTTTTCAAATGGAACACTTTGTATATTATTACATATTTGGATTCCTTATGAAATTATAGATTATGATCACTTCAAGGAATTTTTATCTAAAATGCATAGTTTCCGAGATATCGTCATTTTTGTGTAAAGTATCAATGTTGCAAACATGAATTCATTTGTTTGTGTTTTGGCCATCTTGAATAATAGAGGTAAAATTTTTTGTAAAGTATTAAGGCATAGTGTATTTTTTCATTCTGAGTAGATGAAATTTGAATTTCTTCTTCAACTACCAAAATAGCATCATAACACTTTTCAGAAGCAAATTTCGTAATTATTTTAAATAGAACACCTGTGTATTTTCACGGTATCTTACTCAATTTTGAGTGTACTTCGTTTTTCACCAAGCATGATCTGTAGCTATCTGCGATACTCTAGAAGATACTAAGCCATTTCCACAAATTCGAGTTAAATCGTTCAACGCGGTAGGTGGCTTAGCTATAAACAAATGAAACAACCAGGATGTATGACGTTTCTGGTATTTTATTGTTCAACGACAGGCGTCGGTCTTTCAAAAGCTATTTATTTAATGAAGCTTTCCTGAACAGAGATAATATCGGCAAGTCCACAGCTCTCAAAATTTATAGAAAATTCCAGCAACAGCATACTTACCAAAGACTGGACGTCCATAAACAACTACCAATGATGAGAAGGTTTAGAGGTTCTGCACGCTGTAGTAGAAGAGCCTAAGCACTAGACGCCCAGATTAGACACAATGTAAGTCGAGGGTCTGTTGGATGAATATTTTAAAAAAATCACTACCATCCGTACAAAGTTCAGTTATTGCAAGAGCTCTCCGATGAAGATTACTACAGGCGAATGGAATTTTGCCAAAATACGATGAACAACGTTGATGAACAAAGCAATTTTGTTGACCAAATAGTTTTTTGTGCCGAAGCCACCTTTTGTTTGAATGGCTTCGTAAATCGGCATAACTGTCAATAGTGGGCAGACAGTAATCCACACTGGATGGAAGAATGCCACACACAGCATCGATTCTTTTTGTTCTATTTGAAATAATGAAGAAATTTGCTTCTGAAAAGTGTTATGTTTGTTATATTTTGGTAATTAAAATTAATGTTCCGGAACGGATCGATTACAGCCAAACTAACCGTGATATCAATGGCGGGTTTTCGGGATCGTGTTTTGGTAATTTGAATCTACCATTTAAAAATAATTTCAAAATTGCAGTATAATAGTAGTAATAATAATAGCAACACAAATAATTTTTTAAATGGAACACCCTGTATATTACTGTATATTGAATTGCTTGGTGATATATAAATATAATTTACTTCAGTCAATTTTCACTTACATCCATCGGTTTCCAAGATATTGACAGATTTATGAAAAAAATTAGTTTTGTATGCTTTAGTATGCTAGGGTATCCTAGAACACAGCCTTTTTTCTTGTATCAAAGTGACCTAGTTTTAGAACCCTTTCGCCTTGAAAATGTCCTATGTAATTGTGGACGAAACATCGGCAATTGACAATGCCTATACACGGTGTATTCTTGAATTACTTTTATCCAATAGGAAATTCTACAGAGTGAGCCAAAATGATTGACCGACGTTCAAATTTCCCGCCAAAGGTTAAAATTTTTATAGTTGGCATTACTGTTGGTCAAATTTCACCCATAGGCGTTCCGAAATAGCTGTCATTCTAAGATGAATTTTAATTAATTAATTAGGGTCCTTTAAGACTCAAAATTTCAATTAGATAGTTATCTATCAATTATCCATTTCTTTGTTGGTGAATGAGAAGATATATATGCAATATACTTGTGTTTCAAGAAAAATAACGAACTTACAAATGTTAGGACCGCTACTGACGTTTGCTTACAAACCCTGATTCTAACTTGATAGAGCAAAATCCCTAACTTTTTCAAACGGGAAATTCAAACGTCGGTCAATCATTTTGGCTCACTCTGTTGTTCTAACAAAGTCATTCAGTGAAAACTAATTTTAACTAGGGAGAACGGGTTCTAACTGAATCGGGTTTTAACTGTAACATATACACTAAAGGACATTTTATCGGTGAATGAAGTTTAGTACTCATCGTAACTACAATAGTTAGTTTTTTTGAAAAAACTGCCTGTGGAGTATTTTTTCAAATTTCAGGTAGACATTATACTAACAAAATTATATTTGATAATTGACATTGACAAATTTTGAAAAATTGCGTAATTCATGTACATACAAACAATATCAGAGTTTTCTGTTTTCATAAAACTAACCTAACTTTGGGAGTTTTCGAGAAAAAAATATTTTCTGTGCCAACGAAAAGCAGGAATATTTTTCACAATATCATAGCGTCCTAGATAGATGCTAATATTTCCTTAGTTGTCATTTCAAGAACTAAAGCGAGACAACACCAGCAGATACACTTCCAGTTTTCGAGTTTTGCTTAGGTTACTATGATATTGTGCAAAATATTCCTACCTTTTTTTAACGCTTTGAACCAAAAAAGATTTTTTTAAACTATTGAAGATAGGTTATTTCAATAAAGGACAAAAAAGCTTTTCAATGAGTTAATCTTTCACGATACAGAAAAAAAATATCAATTTCTAATAATTATCAAAATTATACTCAATAATTCTTGAAATTGTGCAGAAAAGTGAAGATTTTATGAAGAAAACAATTTTCAGATATGAAGAAATTTTGTATTTGATAGTTACATTGTGATTAATATGATTCATAAATCAAATTTCAATAGACATTGAAGATTTTGAAAGTAGAAGTTGCTCTGTTGAACAAAAAATAAACGAATCAAAGCATCAAATTAATGTTCCACATTCATGGATTCCATGAACTTTACATATTACTGAGCATTGTTATGAATAATAATAAAATCAATTAGAATGATGTTCTAGTTTTCGGAGTCGCTTTTTTAAATTTATTTTTATGTTCAGACTCTTCTTTTATAAAATGAAACTTTTTTTTGACGTTTAGACGATGGTTTTCGTCTTTCTCAAAAACTTTTATTTTATATAAAAAAAAATAGATAAAGTTACAATTAAACAGGCTTGCATTATATAAATATGGATCAACATAACTAACAGCTATAATAAATAATTGTACAATCATAACTTACAAGATTTTGTGGCCGTCAAATTTAAATCTTCGAATGGAATAAAAAGTTTCATTTTTTATATAAAAGAAGAGTCTGAACTCACAAGCATGGAAATAAAAATAAAATCTATATTTTCAAAATCAATTAAAGTAGTAATGAACTTCGTTTATGATGACTGAGGATATAGATTTAGAGAGAATTATTATTCTTGTATCATTACATATCGTTTCAAATGAAAATATTGAGTAATTACTTGAATTTTCCCTGAGAATTTCTTTGCAAGCAACAAGTTTTTCTTTCGAATGTTCTTACTAGCTTTAATTTATAGTTAAAAGAAAATTGACAAAAGCATCTACATTTCATGGCACAGCTGCAAAAGAACTGCAAAAAGCCTCCAAGGAAATTTAATAACTTCAGCGAACCTTATCGCAATCTCAACTTCGCAATTAGTCAAATAAATCATCTGCACATATCTAGAACGACCAATATTAGTTTTCGTTGAGTTTCCTCTTGCATTTTATAATTCCTAGAGCCGAGTTTTGCGAAATTAATATAACAGAATCAATAAATTGGCTTTTCTAGAGTATAGCACAATAAATTTCGAAACAATGGCTATATATTTCGATATTTCTGCACGTAATTATGAAAACAGAATATTTCAATTTATATAACAGTGATTAACTACATATTTTGATTCTAGTGTGAGATACATATTTGAATTAGCGTTACATGTTTGGGGGGTATTGAATAAAACCCGCGCGTGTAATTAATTATGAATACAATTTTCCCGTATAAACAATTTTACCAATAATTACTGCACATAACCCGTATATCTGTATTGTATATCGCAAGTCATTATCAAATCAATTAATTTTCTATGCACTAAAGTTAATCAATTCGAAAATTCGTTGATTCGTGCACACAATTTCTCAATTATAGTACCGATGCGTGATAAAAATTGGATTGTTGGTATGGAGGTACAAATATTTACCGAACGAATTGATTAATTGGATATTGATGCCATCAGGGTCGATAACTACCACAATTCTGATTGCATAAATGATAAATACATCGAGTGGCTCATATCGAGCGTTGAAAATTTCATGATAGAAATGATTTTGGTGTGCCTTGCGCTTGTCCAATACAAGAATTAACATTTGCTAAGCAAAAATTTCCACTCAAGATCAAATTTTGTCCTAACTAGTTTGGTGAAACCGGCCATTAGATATGTCTTCAGGTAAGGTTTTTCTGACATCCTTTCATGAAAAATCGAAAAACGAAAAGACATTGACGCTCTGGTTGTTCAGAGCACTGTTTTCTACAGCGAAAAAAAAAAACAGAAAATACATCACCTCTTTTCAATTTTGCCAATTGTAGTGGAATTAATCTTAAGGTTGGTACCAATCGACCGCTGCGACAGATTTACGACAGATTACGCAAGCGTAGCAAAATTCGGCTGTTCCATCCTGCCACATTTGCACAAGTACATGAACTTGTCGACTGTACCAACCGCGCTAAAACATGTTCACGACAAGTAGGTACATGCACTGCCAAAAGTTGTGCTTGGTCCAAGCATGTACCGGGCTTGACACATTCGTGACTGCCCACACGCACATGCCTACATCATACGTTGCTAGACTCCAGAGAGCTCGCTTCTTCGTGTTCCACGTGATTCTCTAACTGTAAAATCTCAGAAGAACTAATAGGGACTTGGGTGCCCATTCAGAAGCTTCTTTATCATAAAGATTGTTAAAACATAAAAACTGTTACGATAACAATTATTATGTTCTAACAATCTGTATTCTGTATAGGCACCTTAAAATTATTCGAATTATTTACTGGTGCTATCGATGAGCACATCAGTAGCAGTGACGAAAATTATAGGTGCATACGACTGTGAGCTGTCAGAGATAAGTAACAGCTAACTCTGCTGATAAAACATATAACAGATTTCGTTCTTTATCGGTTGAAATTTAGGTGTCTCATAGTTGTCCAAGGAACGTTTCAGTCGACCCAGCCTATGCACTAGTACACGCACTTTATGAAAACCTCAAGCATGCGCATTAAGCTGTGTTTGTACTTGTCGCGGACATGTCGAGAGTGGTCAGTTGAAACAAACCTTCAATGTTATCGTTAATTATAATAACAATTAGAATAAATTGTTGACCGGAGTTTGTCGATTTTTCCTAAAAACATATCAAATGACACTTCACTCCCTAAAATTTTCTTTCTAAAAAAATATCAAAGGACCAAGTATGGTTCCCGAAAAAAATTCAAATAGGTTAAAATATATCGAGAACAAATGATTCCCGATGAAATTTATCTTAAAATTACCGATCCTCGGAAAAAAATTCTCAAGGAAGTTCAACAATTCTTTGATTCAAATAAAAACGAAGTTATACCAAAAAAATCGAAAATTTTTGAACATCATCCTGTAACGCGAGGAAGGAATATGATAGTAAAGTAATTCCGATGGATTTCAACCAATCATCTGGAAAACGCACATGAATCCCGTATCGATATTGTTCCAAGCTCAAAAATAAGAGTACCTCCCATAACAGTCCAATCAATTTGGGGTTCGTGAACATACCTGTAGCTTCATCCGAACAAATTATTCAAATAGAAAAAACTAATTTCCTGTAAAACACGTCAGGAACATCCACTAATGAAAATTATAAATTTAGTACACTGCAAAATCATTATGTAAAACACAGCTCTTGTAATTATGAAGTATATAATTCAACCAGCAGGTACTAGGAAATTTAGGAATTGCTGCCGCGGAAAGTTTGGATCCATTAAGGGAAGTTTATAATCACATCAAGATTTTCGCGTAATCAGATATGGATAATGAAACATTTTAAAGTAATTCCCTACATGCCTTTCAGCTCAGAAGCTGTTTATGCTTTCGATTTTCCAAAGGCAAAACATCGTGTTTCATGATTGGGTATATGATGGAGAAACTTATCAATTTCAATATGGTGTGAATATCAGTGTTCGAGTTTTAAGTTGAGAATGTTAATCTACGGTGATCTTTGGTTGTACTATTCAAATCGCAGATGTCATTGGAAAGCAAAAATTTATGTGAAAAATGTTGAAAACTGGAGTGATTATACTTGAAATAAGTAAAACACATTTCTAGTTTGCTTTATACATATTAAGATCACCTATTTGTTAGCATAATCACCGCCTAAACATATACAATATGAAGAAACAGCAACAAGCAACAAAAAAAGTACAAAATGCCGCGAATTACTTGCACGTCCTATTATTGCAGGTTGATTATGTATGAATATCTCAGTAAAAACTATACCGAGAGAAAAAAATGTATGTTAATATGTTGATAAAATCTTCTCAGGTTGAATAAGGTTGTTGATGATGAACAAATAAAATACCAGTTGGGTGTCCTAGAAACCGGCGGTCTACTGAAGAGTCTATGCCAAGACGAAATAATGCTCTTGCAAGCTAATTAGTTCTGAATTTGCATTATCTAGACCTAATTTTTCGGAATTTCCACTGTCGCGGTGTGTGACTTAGCCGAACAATATTTACACAAAAATAATTGATTAAAAATATGCTTCGAAAATACCAAGAATTCACATTTATCTAATATATTATATCTATCGGGCAAGAAGTTATCCAACTTAAAATTAATAAATAAGGAAGCACTGGTATTTCATATGTAAATATGATGAAAAAGTGCATTCTATCGAAGGAAAATACATTGATTTTGGTCCAAAGAACGCATACATTGGTACAATGGACCAACGTTAATTAAAAAGTAGTACTTGGTACATTCACAGAAAACTCTCAGAACATGTTCAATGAAATAGTACATCAATATAATGAACCTATACATTTATACAACAACACAATAGCATTGGCATAATAACAAATACATAAGATCAACGAAATTGTACGTTGAATTTGGTCCAATGAACGGGTACATCGTTTCAAGGAGGACATTCACTAGGAGGAATTAAACAAATACATCAATATAATCAACTTAATACATTCATACAACAAAACATTAAAGTCAGTGTAATAATTAGAAACATCAAGTTAACGATATCGTACAATAAAATGAGTGCAATTAATAGGTACATTTGTATAATGGAGTTATTGAATAAGTACATCAATGTAATGAACTTATTACATACACACCACCATTTAGTAGCGGTGACAATGAGTGAATTAACTGAAAAGTAGTAATATTAATACACCAATATCATATAGTTGATATGTATTTGTTACAGCCAAAGTAATAAATCCGGATATTATATATACTAGCCGGCCATTATTTATAATGTCTACTCAATTTAGACAAAGTGATAATTGACATAGAATTAATCACATTAACTAGCCATTTTATATAATATCTGTGAAGACTTGGATAAAGTAATAAAGCAAGTAGGTATAGGTAAAGAAATTATATTTAACAATATGTGTATGTATGTATGTGTGTATGTATATGTTACAGCCAAAGTAATAAATCCGGATATTATATATACTAGCCAGCCATTATTTATAATGTCTACTCAATTTAGACAAAGTGATAATTGACATAGAATTAATCACATTAACTAGCCATTTTATATAATATCTGTGAAGACTTGGTTAAAGTAATAAAACAAGTAGGTATATATAGGTAAAGAAATTATATTTCAATTTGCCTTAAGCATATTTAACAATATGTGTATGTATGTATGTATGTATGTATGTATATGTTACAGCCAAAGTAATAAATCCGGATATTATATATACTATCCAGCCATTATTTATAATGTCTACTCAATT
>JAUIMX010000326.1:0-12837 GCA_033557805.1 Phaenonotum sp. SLE1380
TAACAAAGCCACTTAGTGAAAACTAGTTTTAACTAGGGAGAACGCGTTCTAACTGAAATCGGGTTTTAACTGTAACAGTTACATCAAACGTCTGGCCCTTTTTAGTTTGACATTTCTTAACGTGAAAACAGTCAAAATGTTTACAGCAAAGAATTTATCTTGATTAAAATATGAAATTAAATCGGTAATATTTCATTGCGATTATGTTTTACAACTTTCCACATGGAGTATCCGAATAAGAGTGCGTAGTCTTACGCTTCATTCTATATTTATCGTGTAGGGTAGACTGGGTACGATTGTAACGGGGTATGGTCTATCGTTGTTTGATTTACTTTTGTTCGGGGCTGGGGTGGTATTGAGATGTCACTGCATTTGACGATATTGGCGTGGGTTCTTTGCTTCGCAGGGCATTATTTTTGGGTTGGTTTGAGCTTCCACTGGCTCAGTTTTTTGCTCAAAATGCAGAGGTTTCTGGTTGTTTGGTTTTGGGGAATCGTGAATTTATTTCTCTCCGCAATGTTTGACGCTTCTGCCGTTGCATTATGAGCTGTTCTCTCCACTCTGGTTGGTGGGCGTGTCAAATTGATGTCCGGATCTGCAACGCAAACACCTTTCGATACGGTTCTACGGTAGTGTTGTGGGCAACTAATTCGAATTACGCGGGGACTATTGTTAATCTACCCCCGAAAACTACAATGCTGCCAACTTCAGATAAGTGGAATAATTGCGGGTTTTGCAATGCTACCAACATTACATGCGTTAAATCACTACCGTAACGGCTGTCAACAGCGTTACGTCTGGTGTTCCTCAGGGATACCTGCTCGCACCTCTCTCCCATTCTATCTATACTTTCAAGCTATGTTCAGTTATTGTTTGTTATTGAATCGTTGTTTGTTTAATTTAATAAATTTCTACACCGTTCTCAAACACATAAACTGCTACTAAGGTTATTTGATTCAATTTGCTCCAAAACAGAAACTGCTAAATCATCCGCTCTAGTATTTTGGAGGCAGCAAGTTGTGATTTGATTGCATGAATTAGTTTGAAAAAAATGTGCATTCATAGAAGTGAAGCAAAAAAAAGATATTTTTTCCAACATATTTCCAAGATATTAATTTTATTTTGATGACGGAAAAATGGCAACAGAAATGACCATTGAACCCTACTGATTGAAATGAAGGATGGGCGAGAAAGAAAGACAATAAAGGGATGAGTCGATATGGAAAAGGGGTGGCAGATGAAAGGGATCCCGATGGATATATAAGGCCTGTAACTCGATATGCCGTAATAAATTAGAGAAATTATACAATGGATTCCTAAAAGACAATACATTTATCTTATACTGGCTATGGAAAGCGTCAGTGTTTTTAAAAATCTATATTTCGTCGCCCTCATTCGCTTTTACTAATTACAAAACTGTTTGGTACTGCAGGCACTCAGAAATAGGACCGAGCATTAAGGTATATGAAAAGCAAGGCATAGCCCACGGCAAAATATTCAATACCCTTTTGTTTTCATATGTAAGATAATATAAGGGTTTTTTACAATCCTCTCCTCTCGCGAGGGTGTGTAACGTATTAGTGAATGTATAATTATTATTTTAAAAGCTTTCCATCTACGAAACCCTTTTAAGTGAAATTTATGTCTGATATTTCATTAAAAAATTACGCCGTTTTCGTTTAAAACCACCCCTTTACTCTTTCCCTCTTGAATTTTCACGTACCATTCACCCCCCACCCCCTCTTATACGAATCAGATTAGCCTCAAAAAAATCTGAAAACTGTATCTAAAAACATCAAAGGGTGCTTTGTTTATCGCTTCAGCGGGTCCCGTCGGAGCCGCAAGCCAAAAAAAACTGAATAATTGAATATCGCCTGTAATTAATAACAGGGCCTTCTTTGTATTGGCTTGTATATTTCCGCCAGCAAGGCCTTCTTGACGTGAATTCGATACCCTCTTTTCTTCGAAGATTAAACTGTTTTACTATTTGGCGCCATTCAAATTTTCACTTCTCGCAGCTTTATACAAAGAGTCCGATGTTTGAACTTCATTATTTTTGAAGTGCAATAGATAAAAGAGTTTCCTGAATCAATATTACCAATTTTTTTTCTCTGTTGAAATCAGTTAGCAAAGTTTGCCATAACTCATTCCAGGATTTGGCAAGGAAACACATTGACCCCCGCTGAATATCCTCGCATAATTCTGCAAAATTTCCAAGGATTGCAAGTGAAGCTTCCCTTTTACTACAGGCTTGCAAGAAAACGGACGTTCTTAGCAAAGCAGAGGCGTACTGTGTGATCAAAACTGTAGTATCTACGTTCATTTTAATGAATACTTTCGATAGTCTGATTTATTGAGACACAAACCCGAGACAGTTTTGCTCGAGCGTAGCGAGGGCAAATGCCAAAGCGTCATACCATCACATCAAATTGAGTATAGTAAAAATTAGTTTGGATATCACCAATCCGAGGGTGGACTGAAGGGCGAAGCCCGAGAGCCCCATAAATCCGAGACAGTTTTGCCTGAGCGTATCGAGGGCAAATGTCAACGCGTCATACTATCACATCAAATTAGGTATAGTAAAAATTGATGTGGATACGAGGGTGAAAATTTTTTTAGGTTGCGATATTGTAAAGGTTGGAAAACACTGCTCTAGAGGATCACAAGTGGTATTACAAATAATTTTTCTGTGCATTTATTTGAATTTTATAACAGAAAAGTAATGCAGACAAGAAATGGCACAACACTTGAAGAAAACAGCACAAAAACGATAAAATAAAAGCAGCAAAGGACTGTGTAGCATATTTATCCAGTACAAATAAGGCTAACCGTATTTTAATACTAAAACAAATGGCGTACAAATGAAACGAAAGCAATTACAGATTGCATTGCAGCAAATAACTCCGTTGAAGTTATACAAGACGATCTATCAGTAATATATTCAGCGGGTTCATATAATTTACAAGAATTCTACAAATATTTCTTGAGGGGTTATCTCTGTACGGGGCTACGATCACGATAAAATTGCGGTACTGTAAATAACTAACCACAACTTGGCGAATGTTGAAGTGACAAAACATTCGTACTGAAAATAGTTCATACCTCCTTTATTATTGATTAGCTGGAATGAGTCAAGAATGCACTGAACCCTTGCAAATCTTCGTAGCAGTGCGTGATTTACCTTCATATTTTCGTATACTTTCTATTTTTGTAAGAGACGGATCATTGATTTCAAATGTACTTGCTTGAGGAGCAAATGACCGTCAAAAATGTACCTATCATTACTTTAAACATCATAATTTTGAGGTTAGAACATTAGTTACAAATTGCGTTTAATTTTCTTCCCTTATTTCAACATAACCTGAAATATTTTCCATAGATAACTGAAGAAACGTCAAAACTAAACGTCAAACTCTAGAAACGTCAAATTTAATTGTCAAAATTTCAAGGTTATGCAAGAAATGTCATAATTAAATACGTCAACTGTCAAGGTTCAAGAAACGTCAAAACTAAATCCCAATAAAGTGATGAAATAAACGTCAAAAAAAGTTCGATAATTCTAACACTGCATAAAGTACGGTGCCACGTACATTGTAAAATAATATTTTTAGCCTAAAAAGCGATAACTTTGTTTGTTATAATTTTTTCCAGAATGTAATTATTGATTACCCGCGGGATTATCGCTAAGAAATCGTCACATAACCGAGTAAAAAAATGCAATAGCATATTAATAATACTCATCAATATTATCAGTATTTTTCAAACATTAGATGGGTACACTGTTAAAATTATTTCGATTGCTTCAATTATTTTTAAGTTAGGGTTATTGTTCGATTTGTGATTAGCCTTTCTAGATTAGAAATTTGAAATTCGACCAGCGAAGATAGTTCGTGTTTTTTGAATGAGTTACGTATCTGGGAACCCAATGTTTTTTTCTCTATCGATATTAATTGCTATTTTTTTGTTAGAGTGTATAAAAAGTGTCGTGGGTTATCTTGAATTGATTTTCTGTTCCGATCACGTTCAAAATTTGTCATTCGTAAATTTTTAATACATTATAGAAAAGCAGTATTACGTGACATTTCTTCTTTTCGTTTCGTGCCGTTTCTCGGTGAGTTAACTTGATTTTTTTTTAATTTAAAATTACCTTCGTAGTGACTGTTAGTTTTATAATATATTTCTTCTGCTGTGCCCTAAAAAATGAACAATTTTCCGAATGGATTTAGTGAAATTTATACTTTGGGAAATTTCCATCAATAAAATTCACGTGTTTTTCACAATTGTGCTGGAATATGCGATTCAGATTTTGGTTTGGTTTGCGCTAATCTTATCTTGATTGATCTTTACACCGTCATGGCAGATTTTGCTCTTAGAAGGTGCATTATACCTAATGTGACCATACGTCCCGCTTTGGGCAGGATTGACCCGCTTTCAGACTGTATGTCCCGTTTTCTCCAGCTAGAGCAAAAACGTCCCGCTTTTGCAAATGAAGCAAATTTATATACTGCATTTATAAATTATTTATATTTACTGAGAAATACATCCAAATTATGGGTGGGCAGTCTAGTTGAGTTTAGTGAACTAATCGTTCACTGATCGTTCACCTAAGTGTACTAGTTCACTAGTTCCAAATATGTACAATTATTCGTATTAACTTGAAAAATAAATAAAATGATTTTTCGTTTGATTAAACTAAAGAGTTATGGAAAATAAGTTTAATTGATTGATCTTTATTTATACTGTTTCACTATAACGAAGTCTGATTTAGAAAAATTACCATTAAAAATTTATAACATTTTAAAATTTTCTTCTTTCATTGGAAATGCATCCAACTTTTTAAAAAATGAAGAGGGAATTATTTGGGCTTATGAATATCAGCAATAGAAATGTGATTGCTAATAAATTCTCAACTTGAAATAAAGGCAAGACACTGACACCCTAACAAATATTCTATTATAGCTGGTTTAATACAAGTATTAATACACACACAGCAAGTTTCAGCCATATCGGTCGGTAAACAAATCTAGAATCAAGTCGCCTAAAATCAAATGCGGTTATGCTTTGACTCGCTTCGCTCGCCAAAGCTTACTCGGGCGCTGTGCACCCTCGCTATCTCCTACTGTCAAACCGTTTATTCAAGACTCATTTTACGAGGCTCGTTTGAATAGTTTGTGCAAACAAAGCATTACTGGCGTCTGTCGAGGTTAGGTTTAGTTAGTAGCTAGTAGTTTTTCTGTGTGTAGCATCTCTTAGAAGAACACACACCAAGTTCTGCCGGCCAGATTTTGCAGATTCAACTTCTAGCCAGATACAAGCTTTTCGATTATTTCGCCAGGGTGTATCTTAGATGTTATAAATTCCACAGTCCATTATCCAGATCTGCTAATTTTAGAAACCCATTTATTGGAATACTTTTCCTTTAACTTGTAGCCTTTTCAATTCTTGCATTTTTTTTAAAGATTTTTCTTACAACTTAGGTCAAAAGACAACTTATTTTATTAGTTTAGTTCAAGTGCATTTGAATGGAATACGAAAAATCAGGCGTTGCCGTATCATATGACTGCCCCTATGAATCTGCACAAGAAAAAAATTTAGCTTAGAAACGACTTTTATAAATACAAATGAACGAGAGTCGTTGCCGCAGAGATTGATCCCTGTCGTTGATCTCTAATTCAGGTAGCTCTCGATCTCGAGACAACTCCTAGTTCGTTCCTTAGTTCACTTCATCTCGGTCACTCACAAACTGAATGCTAGATTGCCTAATCAAGTCAGTGCATCGGTTGTTCGCGAACTATAGTTCATTTAGGAGAACGAACTAGTTCACTAGTTCAATTGACTGATTAGTTCATTTTGAGTCGTTCGTTCTCGAACGACTCAGCTCTAACCTGAATCGTAATATACTAATACTAACTCCTGATCATATTTTAAATGCAAAAGTAATTTTGTCAGTTACGTTTCACGCTTAAACGACTGAACCAATTTGGTTCCAGTAGACTACTTTTTATCGTGAAATCATCCATTATTTAGGACCTGCTTTTGAGAAAGTGCAGTAAAATATTCAAATTTTGTCCCATTTGACCCGTCAAATTTGCGACAGCTGTCAATTTAAAAGCTGGAGCATTGCATGGGGGACCGTTCAATATATCCTGCCTTGAAAAATTCTTGAATTTGATTTCAACATAAACGTGAACAAAAATTAGTTTCTCGCAATAAAGCACGGTGCATGGCTTTCTCCTACTCCACGAAGTAAAATAGAACATGGGGGTCTATTCTCGACTCAACGATTTTTGTCAACTAATTGTCAACCGTTTAAAACCTATTATGGCAGTTGACAAATGTCCACTCTGAGTCGCCAATCGGCAATTGTCAATCTCGAGAATCGACCCCATGGTGTTTTTCTGAGGTAGGTTTTAAGCTATGTTTAGGATATGCTATGCTGTACGAAATTTGGTCAACAAACATAGCGAATTTCACTTTTTTTTTGTAAAAATGATTTATTTATTCCATGAATAATTATTTTATCCTTTATGATGTTTCAGTTCTTGATCCATGTGCCTTATTTATTACGATAATCAATCTTGGGGTTTAGGATCTAATGAGACTTCGTTGGTAGCATTTAGAAAATGTATATATTGCCTTTTTCAAAAATTTTGAATAGAACAGCCCTCACTTGTTAGTTGACAGTGGAACAAGAGAATAAAAATAATAATAAACAAGTGAGGGCTGTTCTATTAAAAATTTTTGAAAAAGTCAATATATACATTGTTGAAAAGTTACCAATGAAGTTTCATTAGATCTAAAAATCCCAAGATTGATTATCATAATTTATTTTGTCCCCTTGAAAATAATCCCAATTAGATAATATACTCTAGTGATGCGCCGAGTCTGTGATATTAGGAATCGAGTCGACTCGAGTACTTTTTGAAGAGAATTGAGTTTGGACTCGAGTACAAGTACTCGATTAGTTGCACTCGAGTACTGAAATAAGAAAAACTTCTGAGCTCAAGTATTTGTAAAAGAAATCAAGTCGGTGAACTCGAGTACTTGAAAAAATAATCCATTCTGAACTCAAGTACAGTGCGAGAGTGGTCTAATGGTAGAGCACTGCCGATTATATCACCTCAGCACAGCTGGTTCAAACCCCGGACAATGTGTTCCTTTATTTATAATAAATTCACGCATTGTCAGGAAAAGAACTGTAGGTTAGTATAGATTTAGAAAAGCGCCCAATAGGCCGAAGAGCGCGAAAGGAGTGGAGCTATATAAATCGATAAAAAAAACTCAATTACGAAACCCAATTTTTTCAACACTAAATAATTCACGATAGTTTCTCATTTTTACAAGAAAAACGTTTCAAATTGATATCTCGTTGATAATGAACTTTTCCAGTTATTTTTTATTTCATTAATGAACAATCTCGTCATGTATGTCAATTTCTAAACTTATTTAATGGCATGTGGGGCCCTCTATTCAAACGTGCCTTGTAGAATATGCCTTGAATAAACGGTTTGACGGTAGGAAAAAGCGAGGACGCGCAGCGCCCGAGTAAACGTCGGCGAGCGTAGCGAGCCATAGCATAACCGCATTAGATTTTAGGCGACTTGATTCTAGATTTATTTACCGGCCGTTCTGGCTGAAACTTGGTGTGTATGTTCTTCTAAGAGATGCTACACACAGAATAAAGGATTTGACAGTAGGAAAAAGCGAGGGCGCGTAGCGCCCGAGTAAGCTTTGGCGAGCGTAGCGAGCCAAATCATAACCGCATTAGATTTTAGGCGACTTGTTTATAGATTTATTTACCGGCCGATCTGGCTGAAACTTGGTGTGTGTTCTTCCAAGAGATGCTACACACAGAATAAAGGTTTTGACCGTAGGAAAAAGCGAGAGCGCGTACCGCCCGAGTAAGCTTTGGCAAGCGTAGCGAGCCAAAGCATAACCTCATTAGATTTTAGGCGACTTGATTCTAGATTTATTTAAAGGGCGATCTGGCTAAAACTTGGTGTGTGTTCTTCTAAGAGATGCTACACACAGAATAAAGGGTTTGACAGTTGGAAAAAGCGAGGGCGCGTAGCGCCCGAGTATGGTTTGGCGAGCGTAGCGAGCCAAAGCATAACCGCATTAGATTTTGGACGGCTGGATTCTAGATTTACCAACCGGTCGATCTGGCTGAAACTTGATGTGTGCAGCACCGGATTAAGTATTGGAGGGGTCTGAGGCTTGATCGTAAGGGGCCTTTTTTAATAACATCTGGGGTCCCCGAAAAACACTGTATTTCTACTCTTTTTTTGTAAAAATTGGGTCGAATCATTGGCGGAAGGAATTTTTTTCTGAACAAAAATACTAAGTCATGGTAACTTTTTTTGGATGGTCCCTCAAGACTGGATGAATTTGTTAATCTCTTGGGGGGGTACTGAAGAGGTGGTGTTGTGCGGGTGGGGTGGGTGGTATTTGAGAGGGGGGGGGGGGTATTCCACAGACGCCTCCAAAAATTATCCCCGAAAACAGAGTAAACCGGTAACGAACTAGTAATTTAAATATTACATCTCGTATTTCTACCCAATCAGTCAGAATGCTCCCCAGCGAAGGAAGGGGTTGAGATTCCATACAGCTTAATCACCTTCAGACCCCTCAGAGAGTGGAGGCCCCCACTCCCGACCGCCCCCCATACATCTAAGCTCCGATAATCAATAATTATACTCAAATATAAAGAGAAAAGAGCCTAGCTTGAAATACTGATTTGCAAAGCGCTAATGAGTGCGAGCGAGACGGACCGATTCGTAGAAAGGAGATGGAATCGGTTTATCTTGTAGTTTGTATTCATATACACTCGGGGTACTGAAGGGTACACTGCCTTCGTTCAACCCTTTACTGTGACCATGCGTTTTCCTCATTCTTTGCGATTTTTTCTTTCATTGTAGGCACTAGTTAGTCAAGTGTCCTTGAATTTTACAATCGTTACATTGGGATATTTTTCTGTTATATAGAGCTATTCAAGTTAAATAATATTATACGAGGGTGGAAAACTGAAGTGAACGAGAATCCTTCTAGCTCTGCCAATGAGGATCATAATCCATTTTGAGGGTTTTTATTTTTTACGATCTTAGTATACCTTGAAGTACGGGAATCATTGTCAATTCCCTACTTTACTCAAGAGATGTATTCACAAGACTGTTTGTAGTCTTATAGTTGATGTGTGACAATTGTGTTCGATATGGTCATTCCACTAGATGATACAACCGAGAAATTATTTTAGTTTGCTACATTTTTTCATATATAATTTAACTCTAATAAAAGCGTGTTCAAATAAAAACCGAAGAATTATAATTGCTTTTCCCGATCATCATTATTTTCCGTCAATCCCCGTAAATTATTGTTGTTAATGAACAAAACAAAAAGACTATAAAATTGGCATTTATCAAAATCCACCAATGCGTTAAGTTGCTGAATTCAATTACTTGCCGCAACAGCGTAATTTTTTAGTGACGTCCGTCGGATAGAGATGGTCGATCCGCGATTCGGAACTAGAGGGAAAAGGATGGACGGTGAAGACGAAATCGCTTGCATATCCGCGTGTGTGTGTAAGATAATAGAATATTGCTATATTGGGCCATTAAATGTGAACATATTTTATAAAAACCGGAATCACACTGACGTTGCAACCTTGGCTACATAAATTATATTAAAGTGCTTTATACCAAATAATTACCGATTTCCTTTTTTTGTGAGTTCTGCTGGAAACACGCATAAAAGAAGTGGGCTGTTTTACAAATCAAATTTCAAACAATTTATTGACATAGAACGATTACAAAATTAATGCTGTAGGGGATCGTGCTATAATTATAATAATTTCTAGTTTACGTAAAATATGTTTCAATGAAAATATATCCAAATAAATCCAAAATTTGAATTTGAAATGCAGTTTTAAAAAATGTTCACATTTTTTGCACGTTTCTCACTCTGAAAAACAAAACAAATTAAAAAAATTTTCGAAAAAAATTTAAAACTTCATTCCAAATTAACAAATTGACAAATCTGTCAAAATGTTTTTTTGTTTTTTGGATTTCAGGAATTTTTTAACATCTTAAATTCCGAAAAACTTATCATCTCGTTTATTGATGTAAAAAATTAATTTCAATTTATGGGTAAGAAAAAACACTGCTCAGTGGGTTTACTTTGAAAATTATATCCTAATTACATTTCAAATCGTGAATTAATGACCAAGGCAGAGATATGCTTTGTTTTATGTTTTCAATTGAAACTGTTGCACATGTCACTGATAATACAAAGTATAAATAAGAGGTACCATGTGGGAATACTTATAAACATAAAAGAAAAATATAAATACGATATAAAATGTAGAATTTTAATGTAAATATAAAATTACATAAAAACAACATATAGAAGTGAAATTTCGATATCAATAAAAATATTGTATAAAATGTGGATTTCAATGTAAATATAAAAAGACAAAAAAATATATAGAAAAGTTAAACTTTGATATAAATATGAAAGGAATACATGATATAAAATATGTATGTCAATGTAAATTGAGAAAAAAAACAATACATAGAAGTAAAAATGATGATGTAAATATTAAAGAAAAACATAATTACGATATAAATTGTGAATTACAATCTAAATATAAAATGACTAAAAAAAACAATATATAGGAATAAAATATCAATGTAAATATAAAAGAAAAAATTAAAAAATCATAGGTGGAGGAGTAAAAATGAAATGAGGAAATTGAACACAATTAACAAATTAGAAAAAAAAGTATTTACGAAAATCTGGGTTCTTATTCCAGAAAACGAAATAAAAAAGTCCTAAATAAACATGCAATTTTTCAAAATTTTATTACGTTATAGCGCAAAGTAAAATTGACGGCGTCATCCATCCCGTTTCTCCTATCCATATCGAGTAATTATTAAAATCGCTCCTTGCCAGGCTCCGCGTCCGCTCTCCTCATATGATATTGATGCGAAGTGAAACCGAAAGGGGTGTTTTTTCGCAGAGTGAAAGGGTTGCTGCCCATGGAGACGGGGGGCAAGAATACCCACTCGGATATGCATATCCGAAAGTATATCAGATCATTTCTAGGGTTATTTAGGTTTTCGCAAACCTTATTGATTATTATTTTTCCCCCAGATACGGCCGCGTGGGCGGGTGGGGGTTTGGGGGCAGGGGGTTGCAATCTCCCTAATTGTACTCACACACATCTCTTAGTTTTTATCAAATTTTTTCGATTACAAATCGCGCTGGGATTCAATTGGGAAACGTAAAGTGTCAAGAAGCGCAAATCACGTATAACAGGTGACTGCGGGAATCCCCTATAGTAATTCGAGATTTAGGAGCCAAGTTCGAGTATAGGAGATGTAAGCAATTATGCGTGCAATGGCCGCCATTTTGATTCAATCTATAGAGATGACACTCAGGGGATTTTGCCTATGGATTGCACAAGATCTTAATTTGTTTTAAGATGGTCGCTGTGCCGTTCCGCGTCTTTTGTTTCAATGCCTCCCCCTATTTCTCCGCTCAACACACAGATTTGCACTTGTTTTTTATTTTTTTGTAATTATTTTTATAGTGGGAAACGTAATCTATAATAATTATGCATAACAAGAAAAAACTTCAAAAATCGATGTACTGTTTGCGTGTCGAAAGATGGAGAGCTTTATGAATGGTTAAATTAAATTTACTGATGATGATCATATCAAAAAGATGTTTTGTGAAACGCTCATCTTGTCTCTACTTAACCATGGAGATATTGCGTATGGTTCTTGCTTGGATATAACTAATATCATTGAATAATAATATTATCCAATGCTAATATCAATAGTGTGCAGTGGGTGCAAAACTGTTGCTTTCGTTTTATTTTTGGTATACGTAAATTACAATCTGTATGTTGGCTCAACATTAGTAATATTCGAAAACATTTTCTCTGCCTCCTGCATAAGACAATTGACACTAAAATTTCACCGAATCTACACATATCACCAAAATTGAAAAATATAATATAACAAAACTCTTTCCCTTCCAACCAGACTTGGCTACTTTTGTTTGATCATTCAGCGTTTAGTTGTTAGTAACACTGTTGTGATGACGTACGTAGCTTCTTGAATTAAAAATGCGGATTTTACTCAATTTAATCACAGTGATAGTGAACAATAAGTTCTAACAATCCGCACAGAGCCGGCAGCAATAAATTGAACGTGATTGACCTGTCACACTGTTGTTTTCTTAGGTGCATCTCGCATCGTCTGCCTTTGGATCCGAAGCGCCAAAACCCTACATCTGGCGCACAAATGCCAACATAAAACCACTAAATTACAGATTCCCCTAGAATTTCCGAGCTTAACCGATTGAGACGGCAAGCGCTATAGTCTACAGAGCTTGGTACAAAAGTAGTTTTTCTATGGTAGAATGTAGAATTGCTTGATGTAGACGATTCGGGTTCGATCCAACAATTACAACAAGTAGAACTTCAAAAATTATCTCAACAAACTCTCACAAAGAATAAAAAGCTTCTTTTCAACTGTTTGTTTCTAAACAATTTTTTCGGAACTGTCAAGGCTTACTTATCATGACATAAGCCACCTATGATTTGTTATATTACTCCGATAATTCGACCAATAATAAAAATAAATTTAAAAAACCCAGTGGTATGTTATAGTCCAGGCGCTGGAGGTAGTTGAGTATGCAAAATCCGAGGACCGGTAACTATGTTCAAATTCTTGCAGCTGAGATATCTAAGAAAAAGAAAACCAATGTTGCCAGCAGCCTGGTGGTGCAATTTTCTTGTACCACTCCCTTTTCCCCGCTTAGCTTAGCTCTGTG